>VRYO01002781.1:16491696-16577757 GCA_009812075.1 Sialia sialis | reverse complement strand
TTTTTTTTTTTTTTAACTCCGCACGGCAGAGGGGGCGGGGCACTCCGGCCCGGCCCCACACAGCCCGGCTTCCCAGCGGCACCCTGTTCCTGGCGGTCCCACGCTGCCGCCGGCGGCACGGGGGCCGCTCCACACATTTCCAGCCCCCGTTCCTGGCGGTCCCACGCCGCCGCCAGCTGCCGGCGGCACAGGGGCCAGCCCACCCACTTGCCACTCTGCTTGGCCGGCTCTCACTTCCGGGCTGGTGTTTCGCTGGGATTTGTCCATAGATAAGCCACACCACTGGGGTAGGCTGGATTCTTCAATGAAAAAGGTGCGGCTTATATTCGTGAAATTACTGTACTTAAGAAAAAAAAGGATTATGATATCATTAGCTGCATCCCAACTCCCTGAGAACTCCTTCTGTCATGATCCATTAACTGCAGCACTGAAGATACAGATTACTGGCTTCACTGTGCACTGTGCTAAACGTAAATAAACATTATCTACAAAGGAAAGCATGAGATTTTAGAGATTCAGATAAGTGAAATAAGAATGATCAGGAATACGAAAGCATTCAGTCTCTAATTTCAGCAAGGTGTTATTTTTACTTAGAGTGAATGTTTATTAAATAAGCCAGTTACAGTAAGCACAGAATGTTACAATGGGCCTGGAGTGACTGGGACCATGGACATTCATGGCCCAGGTACTGAAGTGGATTGTGCCCCACAGAACAAGCTTCCCTCTTGCCATGTACAGCTGTTGCTGCCTTTGGCTGCCTGGAAAGGAATGCCTTGCCATAAGCAAAGCAATGTCTTTAGCAGCTCAAATGCTCTAGAATTTATCATTCTTGCTGCGGTAACATTCTGTATGTGTACGCTTCTTTTGGTGATTTTTTTTCCTGCAGAGAGGATTTTAGCAAATCTAAATGATTTCCTGTGCTGTGTAATGAGCATGTCCATATTATTCCATCAAAAGTACAGTCTCCTACTTGCTAAAGGATCCATACACCTGGTATATATTTTCTGTAATGATATTTTCTACAGTTTGCCATATGAGCAGTTGTCAGCTTGGAGTAAAATCTGTTTCCTGCCAAATTTTCCATTCTGATCCACATCTCATTTGTTTATGAACCTCATTTGTCATGGATAGACTCCTCAAGGATATGCACTATGTCTCTTGTTAATTTATTTTTCAGCAAGTGTAATAAAATTTTTTTGAATACTTGAAAAAGTCAAATGGGGCCAAGTTGTTCAGTGGTTTACACTGGCATCATTCTGCCAGGCTTAACAGAATAGTGATGATTTAAACCAGCTGTTTATTTAGTCCATTAAAGAACTGAACAGCAGGTAAAAGTATTAATTACACATTGTGAAAAACTAAAAGTTCAGTAGCTCAAATTCTGCTTTAAAGCCAATAAAAAGGAAAGCCTATTTTAGGTACATTTTATGAATAATGACTTAGCTGACTGGGGTTGTACTTGCACCATTGTGGGTGATCACAAAATCATATTATTCTCAGAAAAGGAAACCAGCACAATGTCATAGTCTCTCTATGGCTCAGGAGAGGGAAGGAGCACACTAGAGTAAGCAGCCTCTGGTATGGTGGAATCCCCACATTTCAATTCACAGTCTAAATGGTATTTTTTTGTATTCTGCAAATAATTTTCTGCATTTTTGTGCCAAAAAAAGCTCATATTTATTTTGGAGCAACAGATCTCCCTCTTCCTATATAATTCCAAAATATCTGGAGGAGAGTTGTTATTTCTGACTTAAGGAGTATGAAGCAAGAGAGTTCTGAAAAGAAGGGAGGAAAGGGACTGCTGATCCTCAACCTCCCTCTACCAAAATAGGTTTGAGCCTGCTGGACAGAGCAGCTGAGCCAACACACTTTGAACCCTCTTGAGATCCAATTTCACAGGGCAAGGGCTCCATCCAGCACACATTTACACGGGTAAAACTAAACAGGTGATCTCCTTACTACCACTTTCCTCTCTTGCCTCTGGAGCTCTCAGAAGCTGTGCAGTTTGCTCCCCCTCACATCTGTGCAATGAGGATGCATTGCAATTACAGAGGTAACTGATTTACAAGGGGAGGAGTTACAGATCCACTGTGATTTGTGCAGAGCCTTCAGTTTGCTGAATTTTCAGCAGGCAGGTGAGCTTGGCACATCACCAGATGTTTCACTTCTGTCAAAGTGGAAGCACCAGACAAATTTCTGGTACGTGGCAGCAGCAGAGCTCAATGTGGTGGCATAGCAGAACAGTGAGTGTCGGAGATCCTTCTGAACATCAGAGAGAAGAGTTATGCACCTCCCTGAAGCACTGGAACTAACATGAAGTTTGGAGAATTGCATTTTTTGGTCTAGGAACTTAAATTGTTGTTCAAAGGGATGCATCCCCTTCAAGCTAGAGGAAACTTAGGCCCTGACTTTGTGAAATAGTCCCAAACAATCCAGAAGTGGCCTAGCCACTATACAAGACTTGCTCCACCTGAGCCAATTTGCATCTTATCCCAAAAAGAACTCACACCCATCTATTTTTCCTGGCAGGCAGGCATCTTTACCACCAGGCTATAACTATTTGTTGCGTCTCTTCCACCTCCTTTTCCCGAAGCTGCTGTGTAAGCATTTCCACCCACCACTCAGACTAAATTAGAGACATCATGCTCTGTGACAGAGAGGCGAAGTATCCTGCTGGGGTCCCAAAAGCTCTGCTCCAATCTCTGCTAAAGGTTTTCTCCCCTGAAAGCTAATCGTAGTTGATACCTGGTTATTATAGGTGACCATATATCAATGCTCTGAGTTGTGTTAGCTGGGATAGGCCACCTGTTCTAGGGTAGTTCTTTGAACTCTGGAAAACCCCACTTGCAGCTGCTTGTAGCCCCTACATAGTTACATTTTTTTAATCCTTTTGTGGAGTTTTGTCCTTAGGGAACTGCATTTTGTCTGAAACATCAGTATTGCTGTTTGTTGTACAGTCAATTGAAAATAATGCCTGTTGTTTCAGAAAATAACTTGGATTCAGACAGTAGGCTTCATGGGTCTATGATACTCGGGGATGAGCTAAGCAAAGAATAAACCATTTTATCTGAAATTGGTGGAGTGGATGCTGTTCACATGTTTCTGTGTCTCTCATGAAGAGCTACATACCTGCATTTGTTAATTCCTCATGGGGTGACATGGGCTGGTTGCAGGGGAATCTCTTCATACCATCTCACTGATGATACAGACCCATCACCATAACAGCTATGAAGTCAGGACTCTGTCTATCTACAGCAGAAAATTTCCATCAGCTCAGCTAAGTGCTGCTCAGTAGTCTCTGCAGATAGAATGATCATCAGCAGTTGCTGCTGGACACACAGGACATGCACTTACAGATCTGTTAAAGCCAAACACAAATACCAGCAGTCAGTTGAACCCAGCAGACTGCAGATGTTTCTTGGAAAATAAAGCCTTCAAGATACTCTGCAGTGATGGCTACTTGCTACAGAAATCAACCAGTGTGTGCATGGTACTCATACATTAAGCTGCAGGAACATGCCCTCATATTCCTTACTCAGAAAAGTCTGACAATCGTGTCTCAGCCTGAAAACCTCTTACAAACACTGATGAAAATTACTTTTCATCATCAAAAAATTATTCACACCTCAGCAAGAAGCCAAATGAGGACACTGTTTTGGGAGTGTCCCAGACACTGAACTATTGTTTTTAATCCTCTTACTTAAATACGCACAAGCACAGAAATCTCCTAAGGTCCTTAGCACTGTATTTGACAGAAACAATCCAAGCCTGTGCAAAGGTAAGGGAACTGAGCAGACATGCCTGCAGTCGTGAGCGGGGAAAGTTCATGGCCTGGTCAGCAGACTGCAGGCACAGAGTAGACCAGCACAGGGTCACAGGCATCCTGCCTGCTTTCTGACAGGAGGGCTGGACATGCCTCAAGAGGCTCGTACACAGCCCAGATTTCAGATCCCCCAGGGTACTGGGATCTTGTGTGCAGTGCAGGTTGACCTTTCCAGCAAACCCACTCGAGAGACAAAGTGAGGAAGGAGATCATCCTGTGAAGTAGATTCTAAACTAACAGGGAGCTTTCTTCTATTCTTTAGTTCTGTTTCTCAAAATGGTTGTCTGAACTCAGCAGAATTTCTGTTTGCAGTCTGTGCTATACAAAAGCAGCTGGATCCACCCAATAGATCACTATTTTCCAGAGCAACTGAAACAGCAGCCTAAGCAAGGACAAAAAGCACAGCTCAGTACCTCTGGCTCCTTCTCTCCCCTTCTTCTCCTTTCCCTGCCTCTTTTGTTCTCCTTTTATCTTTCAGCCTCATTCTTTGCCCATTGTTTCCTCCTTTTTGCAATTTCACCTCCACTGCCATCTGTAGTTCCTCTTCCCAAACAGTGCTAATCAGGAACAGTTTATGCACACTACAGGGCTGTGTGTAGTGAGTACCACATAAATTGGAGGCTCCTAGGTGATAGAGTCTGCTTGTACTTGCACTAAAACAGCAATCAGGATTACTGAGATATAATGGAAGGAAAAAGTGAGACCAAACCTGTCTCTAAGACTTCCAACAATAAATATGGTTTGTTTGTTGGGTTTGGAGTTAGGTTTGGGTTTCGTTTTTGCGGGGAGGGGTTGGATTTAATATTAGCAAAAGCAAGTGAATACACATCCATGAGAACTTACAGAAAAGTCACTACACAATATTGTGAAATCTTGGGGGGGAGGGTGGGACTGGCTGGCTTTAATATCAGATTTTTATTTTTTTTTCTAGGCCAAAACATCAGAAACAACAGTACATACAACTAGGCACCATGAACATTTGTGCAACTTTGAAAAATGTCAGAAATGGGGAGAAAATAAGTTGTGTGTGACGAGACCTAGAAAATCTGTTTGTTGCTGGTAGCTACTCCTTAGCAGCCATCAGCTCTGCTGTTAAAACAAACATCAAAGGTCTGAAATTCCACAATGACTTTTGAAGTCTGCACAAGTTCAGTAGTTAAAGTTGAAGACTTGTCACACGAGGAGTTTATGCCAATTATAAAGCATAAAAAAGAAATCACACACATGCAGGCATATGTTCATTATTAAAACAACAAGTCCACCAACTCTCCTTCCCCGTTGAATGTTTGGCCTATTTTATGAGAAAATAAAAATGAAAAATAGCTCCAGTTTTCAAGGTAAAGTTGAAAGAAACTTGAAAGAAACAAATAAATGTCAGTAGTAGCTTTCCCTTTTCTGGACTCCTTTTTCTACTGAACTGTGCTGGTACATTCTTCAGCTCAACCCTCACATGCCCTTGCAATTTTTGTGTAATGGATACCTTTTCCCTGTTCCCATACAGGAGCCTGGCTTGCTACTTTTTACACCATTGCACAATAGACAAGTTTGTTCTCAATGTCACCCAACAGCATAAAGTAATTTTCTCTATTCATTTGAAAAAATAAATTAGATTACAGGTTGTCTAAATTTTGCCTATCATGCTTCCTTTAGCTGCCCTTTAACACTGCCAACGCTTCACAAAGTTGTATTTATCCCCTAATAAATGAGTAAACAGACCACATTTTGGGACAAAACTAGCATAGCTTTTTAAAAATCATTTTCCAAATTTTTTCACAAGCAAAAGCTATAATATTTTAAAGTTTTGGGGTATATTAGAGAGTGAGAATAGATAATCTACTAAGCAAAACCACAAGCTGCATCACGGCAAATTACTCCACTTCCCTGTCAGCTAATGGGACAGAGAGGGGGAAGGCTGCTCACCTGAAATGATGTTTAATGGAGTGGTTATTAACATCAAGAGAAATTTTCCAAAACACTGTAACAATTTGGTATCCAAACTCATTGTTTTTCCACCAGGCACTTGGTGAATTTCTTGGTGAAACAGCTTATGTGGAATAGGGATGTCTGAATATCTCACAGAAAGGCTGTGACATCTCCCCAAGCCAGGCAGATCTCTGTTGGAAGCACAGCTGTTTACTTTTCACTTAGCCTGGTTCACTGCTGCAAACCCACCTTCCCAGATCCTGCACTGGACAGCAACCTTGCCACAATGACTTCCAGAGCAAACCACAGGATACTGCTTGGAAACCCTCAAACCATAGCTGACATGTTCAGGGCTTCCTGATTTCCTGCCACTCATTTTGGAGCCTGACAGCCACCATGGCTCCAACCTGAGCTACCCTTGGCACTTCAGGGAGATTCCCCAGCTGCTTCCAACAGGTTGGGAGCTTCCCAGAGTGCCCCAAGGAAGCATGGCAGAGCCAGGAGTCAGAAGTTATGACACTTCCTTCACTGAAGAAAACTTAAACAATGTTTTCCCATTTTCCTGAACTTAGAGTTTTCTCATTTTCCTTTGAGTGGAAAATTTTGAAATGTCACTTTTTGTTCCAATTCAGTACAAAAACATACTGGAATTCATGTCTCCTCAAGCACAGATCCCCATCATAAAACTTCTGAGTCTCAGCTAGTTCTTCTGTCTTCAGTGCCTTTGAAAATCACCCCCTGAGCTCTCTCTGATGAAATCATAAAAGCAAATGCGTGCTTTTATTTTATATTCAGTGAAATACCAGATGTTTAAATATTCTCATCATATTCAACACACAATTATCTGTTCAAAAGTCTTGTTTCACAATATTGTGGGAATTACTCTTCTTCATACAAATGCTAATATTAGAATGCTGGAAACACTATCCATAAATAAGAGCATTTATGGCTATTCATTGTTTATTACTTGGTCTTTATTTAGGTGTTGGTGAGGGAAGAGCAACTGACATCATCTGCATAGATGTGTGCAGAGTGTTTTACATTGCTCAACCCAACATCCTTGTCTCTAAATTGGATGGATCACTGGTGGTGGGTAAGGAATTGGCTGGACAGTCACACCCACAGTGTGACCCCACCTTGAGTATTGCACCCCGCCCTGTGGTCCCTGGCATAAGGGGGATGTGGATCTGCTGAAGCAAGTCCAGAGGAGACCATGAAGATGCTCAGAGGGGTGGAGATCCTCTGCTATGACAACAGGGTAAGAGCTGGGGTTGCTCAGGCTGGAGAAGATGAGGCTCTAGGGACATCTTATAGCACCTTAAAGTACCTAAAGGGGACCTACAAAAATATTGGACTGGGACTTTTCACAAGGAGAGAGGAAGGGATAATGGCCTTAAACTGGAAAATGGTAGGTTTAGATTAGATTCTTTACTGTGAGAGTGGTGAAACCTTGGCACAGACTGCCCACAGTTTCTGTAGATGCCCCATCCCTGGAAGTTGGTTGGGTGGATGGGGCTCTGTGTAAGCTGGTCTGGTGGGAGGTGTCTCTGCCCATAGCAGGGGGGGTTGGAATGAGATTATCTTTAAGGTCTTTTCCAGCTCAAGCCAATCTATCATTAGTCTTCTTGGAAAACAATTTTATCAAGCAAATAACAGCCTATGATTTCCATGACCAACTACACACTACACTCGATGAACGATGAAGCCAATGGTAGCAACAATCTGGGAACTCATTTCCCAAAACTGAACTGTAAACAGCTAAATGACAAAGTTACAAAAAGTTGGAGCTACAGAAGAATAGTGAAAAACATCTTCTAAACACACTACTAGCATTTCTTCAGCCACCTTGGTTGAAGAGCAAGCAGCACAGAGGAATTAGCTCTGCCATCTTTCCCCACTAGCGGGGCATGCCCTGCTGCCTCAGCTGAGGAGGGGCAGATCCACAGCTGCCTCTGGTCTACCACTGCTCCCTGGATTGTGGGAGCTGCAGGGCTGCTGAGGAACATGCCATTTGTGCTGGAAAGCATCCGAAAGCTTTTAAAACCCCAGCTGCCACAGGCTGCTCTTGGGAAAACAGGATCCATAAAATCTTGGTGCAAAACTGTGTCACTGCAAAATAACACAAAAGGGTTTTGTGCCATGGTAATCGGATCCCATCTACAGCATTCACTTTAAGACAAATAGGAAGTGATGAATGAGACACAAATTCTTTTTGGTATGCTGAGATTTCATTGAGACCAGAGACATCGTTAAAGAATGCAGTGGCCATACTTTCTTTTCCTATGAGCCGTTTTGAGTGATTCTCTCTACAGTATTTCTTTTGCAATGAACTTAGAGCTGCCATTTGTTCTCTGGGCAATTAGATCACACAGGTGCAAACAGAGGCCAGGTAAGGCGCAGTATCCTCTATGTGAGCATCACCCGAGTGATATCCTGAGAGGGATATGACCATGACATCTTTGGACACTCTGCTTCACTTCATTGATATCCATTCCTAGAATAGTTATTCATTCTTGGCCTCACATCTTTTGGGACTTCTGGGGAGCATGGACAGTTCACTGGACTATGCTCTACCAAATACAAGTGCCATTAGCTATAATTTCTGTCTGCCATTCAATTCTTTAACATTCACACACTCCATTTTCAGGGGAGGAAATCACAGGGATTCCCTTGTACCGGGAAATTGTGAGAGAGTCAACCTGCAGGAGGCAAAGAGCAGGCAATGAGCTCATGAGCTCCTCTGCTTCAAGTAACACCTGAAAAGTCTTTGAGGATAAAGAAGGGGAAGCAGAAATAGGATGTTTCTGTTGATCTTTGGAAGCCTTCCAACATTAACTTTTCAGCTGATTCAGATGCATTGCAGGCTACTAGCTCCAGGGTTTAGCAGGAACAGAGACACAGTAGCAAGCTGAGAGGCTCTTAGGCCCACTCTGTATTCACCTGTCTGGCACAAGGAAAAACTGAGCACAGCCACTGCCCCTCTGAGTCAGCACAGGCTCCTTCTCCAGGGATGCTGGCATCAGTGCAGCCAGTGAAGCTGAGGTCAGTGTGTCACAAGTTAGACTGCAGCTGAGCCTCCAATATCCCATAGGAAACAAAAGCAAATTTTCTAGCACTCTACAGAGAAATACACATAGCTGTCTGTTACCACAGAAACCTCAGAGGATTACTTATCACGAATCAACAAGTCCATCCCAGAGCCACAGACAGAGCAGCTTTGGGCTCAGTTACAGCTCATTTTTGGCAACACATAAGCACTCATCCCTGTTTGAGAGACATCCTCAAATACAGTGTCAGTGTCACATCAAGGGTTTTGGCTGAAGCAAAACTTCCATGAAGAATTTCCCAAGAGTGGAATGTAGTGTAGGAGGTATTTTTGCTCCTTAGTATTTTACACACATAAGAGCAGCTCAAGTCCTTTGGGAATGTACAGTTTAAGCCTTGGATTGTCACTGCATTATCAAGCCAGGCATAAAGTTACAGTAGCAAAAATGACAATCTGAAACTGCAAACTCAAAATTCAGGTGACAATCAGACCTGGGGCAACACCATACAATATTTTTAATTATATTATTCAGCAAGTTTGACAGATTTAATAACTGCACTGTAATATTTTATTGCTGAAAGAATTGTCTGTTGACATGTTGTGCAAGTATTTTTGAACCATGTAATGATATTAGCCAAGACCAAAACAATTATTATAAATCTAATTATTCTAAAACATGGAATATTAAAGGTCACTAAGCCTGGCAACTACATTTATTTACTTTCTGTTTCTGACAACTGACTTTCAGAAACACTAAAGGTGCTTTTGCTTTCAGAAGTATCCTGTTATGAGAAGTGAAATGCTCATTCTCCATTAAAAGCAACATCCCAAAGACCATTAACAGTCCTTCATAGTTGAACACCAGAACCTCTTCTCATAAAGGATGTTGTGGTACTACTTATTCACTTAAACAGCAATTTTATCAATTTTTTGTGGTATTCTACTACTCACATTAGTGTTTTCTAAGATGCTTCCAAAGCAGAAGTTCCCTGTGGTCTTGGAGCATTTTTGTTAGCTCCCCAGGAAGCCAATAAATTGGAGCACTTGGTGCAGAAAATGAGATCCTGTGCCCTATTTTATATGTGTTTATGTTCTATTGGAATAAAGAGATGTGCTACAGATAGTGAAATTCTGTTCATTAGCTTGTATTTATTATCAGACTGCAGCTGCAGCCTTTGGGCTGGCTGACATACTTAAAGTGTTTTCTAATATAATAAGTACTTAGGAGGAAAACAGTGTTAGCGTTATGAAGCCAAATTCTAAGACAGTTACAAAAAAAGCTACTCTTATTCACTCAGTTAACTTGCTCTGAGTTGAGCTGACATTAAAAGCAGGATTTGGGCTGCATACTTAAATATATGTTAATACACAGAAAGAGAGCATAGTGCCAAGCTGTTTGAAATTGCATAGACTCCCACTAGTGAACCTACACCACACAACACAATCTGTCATGTCAGGAAAAACTTAACAGCACTGGTCCAATCCAATCCATTTGGGATTAGCCTAACCCAGCAACCTCAGCAATGCCTATAGTTAAAGAGCCCATGCTGCTGGAATGCAGCACAGCCTAACCTGGAACTTGAACCACTCCACCAGGGCTGTCCTTCTCCACTTCCACCGTCATGCAAAAGGAGTCAGCTCACGCTCATTTTCAGCAATTAATTTACACTTTGAGTCTGAATTTATACTTAATTTAGACTTAGTTGACTCCTCAACTCTGAGAGGTGTGAGCTCCCCTTTTGTTGCAGAGAGTAGCCCTAGCAAATAGCGATGGTTCAAAATACATCAGGAGAAATACTGTCTAGTGCTCAACTGATGTCACCACTGAGTGCTACAGAAGAGTGGATGAATTTAGTAGTTATTGCAGATATGTTGAGTTTGTCACATCTGCAAATTCAATCTACCATTGCCTGAAATGAGTTTCCCCAGCAAGTAAGTTCACACAGAAGAAACAACAACATGAACGATCATACGGTTCCAAAGGACAGGGGATGGAAACACAGGAGCTCTAAACTGAGTCCAGTGCAGAGAAAGCACAGCCACAGTAATAGCACATTGGGTGTCATCTCTATTCATCAGCCACTGAAGGGAAGACATCAAGTGTTTTGACAATGGATCTCAACATTTTGGTGACAAGAACAAATTTAACTTTCACGAACAATGGATGTCATCTTACAATTTTGTAGGATGACTCCCAGTGTCTTGTCACATCTGCTGGTTTCTTCTTGACCCAGGTACCACTCCACTTATCCAAGGCCCTGTCTCACTCCACAGTTTTCAGCTTAGAAACTTCTACCCTAGCTCTCTAGCTCCTTACTTGTTCTCACTTAACCCTCATTCACAGTCCTCCTGACCACGTCCTTTTCTTCTAGTTTACCTCCCACACTCACTGGTTCCCATTTGCAGTCTCACTCGATCAAAAGAAAACTAGCCTCATGATCCAGTCTCAGCTTTCTCCTGCCTTGCACAGTCCTTAAAGCCTGGTTCTCTCACCCTTGTCCTAAGTTCTCCTCATTTTTTATCATCTATGCACCAGAAAATATCTATTTTCTATCTGATTTGTCCCACATCTGCACAGCCAGCAGAGGTGATCACAAGGAAAACCTGCAAAGCACCTGGATGCCCTGGGGTGATGCTTAGAGCAGCACTCAACCTTAGGTGAAGTCATCTGCTTCTACTGCGCAATTCTGAACCAAAATGTTTTGATATTTGGCTTTGATCAAATCCATCCTAGGTCAATGTCTTGAAAGAACAGAAAAAGCAATCCCTGACCCCAGAACCACCTCTGACATGAAGTTCTCCTAGAAACACAACAGCATATCAATAGAAGAGAAAGTGGGAAATTCCTTTTACTATAGTGACTAAATATTAGGAAGGTATTTCAGCTGAAATACAATACAGAAAAGAGACAGTCTTCACACTGACATTAACTTGCAAAGGATACATTTGTGTCAGAATTCAGAGATTTTCTCTCAGAGAATCAGTTTTAAGAACACCTTCCTAAGTTGTTCCAAGATTCCCCAAGCTCCCCACATCCTGGGATAAAGCATTTTAGGATGTACTTTCCCAAATGGTTTTGCCTAGAAATCAAACTTGATGGCCTTTTGTATTTCTATTATATTCAATGTAAGACAAACATGCAGCATGAAAATTTTTACTCTAATAATTTAATAATCTACTTGTAAGAGAAAGCTGTGATAGAGTGTGCCATCAGGTCTGACAAATAAGATAAGGGAAAACTGCAAATGCAAGAAAGAAGGGAAACAGATACTACATAAGATCATCGATGCTTTTTGAGCAGTATGCAAAAATGCAGACATGCAGATCAAGATGGGAACAAACCTGAAGGGTTATTTTGCCCTTAAGCCAAATAAATAATATTTCACTCTGGAATTCAGCATTAAGCAATGGATCATAAATGCCTCACTGCTTGGAAAGTGTCAGGTTCAAAAGAAAACCACTGGGTTTGTCCATTGCCTCTTTATGTCTGACAAATGTTGGAGTGTTTCCTGGAGATAGAGAAGTTGTGCCCAAATGTTAGGTATTGAAAGAGCAGAGAAACCTTGTGAGAATTAGCAGAAAGGTGAAAACCCCTGAGGTGTGACCATGAAAAAAAAAAAACTGAGAAGAAATCAGATACACTTACATTAACATTGAACTTATTTAAAACAATTAATTAGTATTTCAGAGAGAAAACACTCATTAAATATTTAGCTGAGGTGTAAAAAATCATAATAGGCATGTTACAAGACCTAAAGCCTCACTAGCAAAAAGCAGGTTTAATGTTCCTGATGTTTTTCAGACAAAATGAATGGGAACCAGATGTTATTTTCCTTCTTCCAGGAGGGAAAATAACTAAACATTGAGTACACTGTTGTGTTTGAAAAATTATTTTCTAATCAGAGAATTTTTGTTCAGCTTGTTCATAAGAAAGCTATTCATGCCTCTGTATTTGAAACACCTGCTCTTTCCTGTACAATAATTAGTCCAAAATCTACTTGAGCCCCTGCCTCCCACCCACATATCATAATTTGTGGGGGCAAAACTTCTCAAATGCTTGATTTAGTTTTTAAAATTGCTTGCTCCTTTTAGGTTTTTCTGCCCATAAGCAGAAATTTGGACTGAGAAGCTGCCCAAATTGGAGTTGTCAAAGTGTGGCAATATTTATTATTACACTTCTTAGAGTTTAACCTAGAAAGGACCAGACAGTCTAATGTCCATATACTGGTGTGCACAAAACTCCTTTGCATGAGTAGCTAACACTAAAATCCTCATTTTCAGTCCTCAAATGTAGGCAAGTGGTTGCTACAACAGTCAGCAACCACTATTGGTGTAACAGTTACAATAATTCCACGCGTATAAGGCACACCAGAGTATAAGGCGCACTTCTGGGTTGTCGGCAATTTTCCATACTTTGTCCATATATAAACCACACCGGCATATAAGGCGCACGTTTTTTTTTCCCAGCGAGTATCTGCTGCTGGCTCTCCCCGCATGGTCGCCAGGGCCGCACCCCTGGCTCTTGCAGCTCGCACTTCCTGGTTGGCAAATTTCCAAATTTTGTCCACATATAAGGTGCACTGGTGTATAAGGCGCACTTCCAGGTTCCGATCGCAATTTCAGTCAAAAGGATGCACCTTATAGGCATCAAATTACTGTAATTGAAGAGATCTAAATATTTCGTCTAGAAATATTTTGTATTCTGAAGCGAGGGAAGACATGCAGAAGCAGCAGTAGTTCAGTCAGCAGTGTACAAGAGAGGAGCAAGCATGGCTTCCTCCTTCCCCTCCAATACCTCTGGCCACAAACTCATGCGCACAAGCACTGCTCTCTAAGGGGTTTCTTGTTCTGTAAACATCCCAGGCCCTCAAGCCTGTATGTCCTTACCTGCCCTGGGTGTCTCTGGCTCAGCCCGGGGGCTCTGCAGGGAGCAGCCCCCCTGCCTGCCCAGGCCTCTCCCCCCAGATCCCTGCGCTGTTCCCATTGCCACATATGGGTGCAGAATAAAGCAAGCTTGCTGACACTTGTGAGTATGTCACTGTGATGATAGTGTGGCAGGAAACTTATCACATTCGGAATGTACTTGTGAAAATCCCAATCTCTGCATGCTAGCATTTGTATGTATAACATTTCAAGGAAGCCAAATTAATTACCAAGGAGAGGTCACAGTGCTCTGGGTACAGAGGCCCTTTGTCCATGCAGAGCTACACCACTTTTTGACCTTCTTTGCCTCAAATGTTACAAAACTGCAAGAGTCTGCTATCTCATCCCTGTCACCACCATCTGGAGCCCTTTTCTTCTTTTCATGTTACTCAGGAGACCCTCTGGTATTTTTAGGAATATCAATTTACTCTTTTTCAGAAAAATATCTATGGAAGTATGCCAAAGAAACACTTCACAAATCCAGCAGATGCACTATTTGAAGACACCTTGCAGTCATTAAATGAGGTGACTACTCTAAAGCCCATCACTTCCCACTGCTTTTCACATCATCATGATTTTTTGACCTCTGAGTCTATACCCTTTAACAAGGATTTAAATACACTAAAAACAGCACAACACCCTCTGCCTGCAGTTTGCCTTAAATAAATCTTTTCTGACTTCCCACTGTAGTTCTCATTTTATTATTTTACTCTCATTTATAATGCCTCCTTGGCATCCTGTTTCCTAACAACATGCTATTAGCACTTCTGGGTTGTAATCCCCTCTTTAGCTGCCTAACTCAACGTTAGCATTAGCATCAGCGTTATCGTGTTATCATGTAACAGAGCTGCATGAAAAATTACAACAGTTGTGCAGCAGTTACAGTGTAATTACTTAGCGCCACTCAATGTGAAGTGCTGCAGTAATAGGTTGCATAACCAATTAAATTTCTGAATTCTGCTCACATAAGAAGCCTCTGAAACAATGTCACCATAGAGGTTTCTCAATCCTGTCTGTGACTGGTTTGTGCCCATGGTGTTCGAAAGTGAGCCAAAACCTGAGGTTTGCTAGATCTTTCTACTACTCCCAATAGCAAGGTAATCACACTACTGTGGTCTTGGGAACTGCTACAATTATTAGAATCCATTAGAACATGTGAGAAGGGTGCTTGGAGGGGGAAAAAACAGTGTTAGATGAGCAAATTTACACTCCCCGGGGTGTTCTTCATCCTTAGAAAGAGAAATCATAAGGAAAAAATAAATTACTTTTTCCAGTAGATTTTTATAATCATGTTACTGTTTATAAATATAAATTGTATGCAAATGAGAAATGAGTAGGCATCTTGATGCTTATTCATTTGGCTTGTGCAGTGTCGAGGCACATCTGGAGAACCACTGCAACAGGCTGCTTTCATAAATGGACTGTGTTGTTTTTTGAATAACAGTGTTTTCTCTTTCCTGACATATATTTGTTAATAAGCATTGTGGAATAAGTAAAATGTAGCAATAATTATAACACAAATTCAATAAACTTAAAGCTGGATACCAACTTTGTAACATGCCTATAAGATTCATATGCATCACCCGCAAAACTTGAATAACAGTATTTTGAAAAGCTTGAAAAATGTAAGTTAGTTACCTTTGGAAAGGCAAGAACTCTTGTGTATTAATTTGTGAGTGTGCCTGGATCTGTATTTTGCTACTAGAAGATATACATACATACAAAGAAAACAAGCTATATATAGGTTTTAGAAGACAGATACAACTCAAAGTAACAGCAAGATTCTCAGGCTCAGCTCCTTCTGAATTACCCTCAGATTCCCAGTCAGTAGCAGGAATGGAGAAAATAGTGGAGATTTTACTATCCATACCAAGCAGATGCTTGAGATCTTTCCTTTTAAATTAGTACTTGTATGATGCAAATTTCTGCAGCATTTCCTGGGCAACTGTCAAAGACTATGAATTACATTAATCAATGAAAAATGTAGTGGGCTGTTTTCATGAAGTTGATTTTTTTTCCCTTTTGCTTAGATTGGATTAGCTTCCCATTGGTTACTTGGTGTAATTCATTTTTTGGTCTATAAAATTTTATAGTAGAGTACAATAATAAATCAATCTTCATCTCTAATTGATGCAATTCGGTGTTCAAGACAATAATATTAGCTTATATTTTGAGAAAAAGGAATCCATAGTCTCTGTAAGGCTGTCCTATGGAAAACTTTATAAATTCTTATACACAGTCTCAGACTGAAGCATGGCTGCTGTTACAATAAGAAGTTTGAGGCTTTTTTATTTAACTTGTGTTCTCCTCTTTGAGAACAGATGAGAGAGATAGATGCTATTTTTCATTAAAATAAGGGAAAGAAATAGGAAACCCAGTATGCACCAAACAAAATCTAAAATATGCACCTGTGAAGAATGGCTGAAGCCAGGCCACTTCAAAAAAGAGGCATCAGTATGAGACAGACACCACAGCAAGCCATTTTCAAGAGCAATTTTCAAGAAACAGCAAATATATTTCACTTATTCCTTGAAGAATCTCTTGAGCATTTTTGTCCATTGAAAAATTCACTGAAATACTAATAACTGTCATGAGATTAGTATTTCAAACTTGCATCCTTCCTGGTTTTTCACTCCAGTTGAGGGAAAAATTTGCACCAAGGAGATACTCTTCCACATCAGTTTGGGTCTGTTCTAAAACTCAACCTCATTTGGTGCCAGCAATGTCTGAATTAAACCCTGCCATGAAGAGACCAATTGTAAGATTAATTTAAAGTCAAAAACTAATTTTTTTGGATCCACTCAAGTTCAATGTCTGTGCTATATAGCACTAGATTTTTTTTTCCAGGTTTTGTAATTACATAAGGAATCTATATGAAGTGATCTTATGATGTAGTGTTAGACAGTAATTTTAAAGTTTTTAAATTTACAGATAACACTTCTATTTTGCTGTATGACAGGTAGAGTGTTTCCAAGGGGGGGGGTTCCAAAGTACAATATAAAAATTGTACAAGGTTATGAAAGAACCACTACTATTTAAGCTCAGGGAATTGTTTCCTGCAAGCTACCCTGAGTTAACAACTCAAGGGCATCTCCTGCATGCAAGGTCTTTGGGCAGCCCAAGGTCAGAGGGAGGTAAAAACAATTCTGATTTGTTCCTGCCCACAAATCTGACCATCAACAACATCGGTAGCAGAGAGAATCACTCATGTTGAAATCCTAGATTACATTTATTTAAAATATTTTGCCTTTTTTTTGTATGGAAATGTGGAACTCTTCATGTTTCAATTTGGCTTGATTTGCCATTTTTTTCCTTTACAGCTATTCACGCCTGTGCAAAGTGTGAGTATAAAGCCTTAACAAATTAGAACTTATATTCCTTGGGAATATTTTACAGGTATAGGGTGGCAAAAATCCACAAAGAAAATCAACCCCCTTAGTTTTGGTGAGCACTATGAACTTTCAGAATGATACCAAAATTCAACACCCATCATTGGTGCAGACAAAGGTATTACCATGTTTCTCAGGCAGATTTTCTGTGACTAATGTCACAACATTAGTTTTTTGCTTCCTCTCTTCTTTGGTGCAAATATAAATTTAAAAACAACACCTAGAAAAGCAGCTTTCTCTCACACTGAAGCATTCAACCAGAAGTTCCCTAGAGGCTTCTGTGATGGCTCACTTATAATATAATTCAACAAGAGCAGTTAAGTGATGTTGTTGTACAGTTTAAGTGCCTTTGCTAATTTTCCTGGCCCTGGGGGGGTTTGTATCATATATTTCATTTGAAGCAATATAAATTTCAGAGAGCAATCAGAAGCATTCCCTAAGGACTGCAGGGGGACATCTGGAAAAAGAACTTCCTTTTATAAATACATACCATGCATTTTTTGTAGCCACTCTTGCAATCATGTCTATACTCTATTTCCTCCATTTCTTAATGGGGATTATGCTACAGACTTAAATACTAACACACAATCATTATGGTTGTACAGACTTGCACTATTAACACATTTTCATATTTATGATCAAATACACATGTGAAAATGAAATTAATCATTTTCTAAGCAGAGTCTGAAACACAACCAGTCTTCCTAACTCTGCAAACCCCACAGTCAAAAGCCACACACAGATAGCAGTGCCTCAGAGATAAGAAGATGAGCTGCAGGAGTGGTTTGCAGATTTCCCGGAAGATCCATCATGTCACTGCAGTATGGTGGTAGGACAGACACAGTTCAGTCCCAGAATAACCCAGCAGTACTGATGATCTCAACAACTCTCCCTGGTTCACCACTTTCCAAAACCAAGCATTCAGATTACTGAGAGCTCCCTGCTGTTCACACATACTGTCTGTGAACACCACAACCAAAAAGCTGTTGAGATGGACTTCAGCAAGCATTATACTAAAAGACATTCACCTGGGTCTTGTTGAAGTGGTGCAGAGTTACTCATTAAAATTTATGGCCATCTTCTGTAGTAGATAAGACAATCATTCAAACAGCTGTAAAATTTGCAATTGCATGAGAGACTAAACACAAGGAAAAGAGCAGGAAATACCATAAACACCGGTTCTTAGTGTAACAGTAACAGCCAGAATCTCCATTTCCAGTGACAAGGCTTAAAAACCACATTGGTTTCACGTTGCTGTATTTTCTTTAATGTGCTGGATTACCCAGTCAGTAACGACACTACAGTCCCAACCCTAGAGGACTCTTCAGGGCAGTAATGAAAAAGAGATAGGAAAACATTTATTCGGTTCATTAACTTCAAGAGCTGTGTTTTTCATATAATCCCAAGTAGAATCTTGTGCTTCCCCTACATTGGATAGCCACACCAAATGCTGGGGCTCTGGGATGTGCCTTTAAAATACAGGAAGTTCTGAAGTGTTGATACTGCCACTGGAAGAGGAAGCACATTGGGACTTCTGTGAAAGGCTAGCAGATATTCCAGGTGATAAAAGTGCTGCAGACATATGGACCTAAAGAAATTTAAATCACACAGTTGAGATTACACGTACATTAAGAAGGCCCAACAGCATGCAATCAAGCACTGTGGCAGTGTGGCTGGCGATTTAGATTGCTCATGTACTTAGGTCCATTGTAACTGCATGAGAGCCGATCTAAACAGAAGAAAACAAGACAGGAAAAGTGTTTTCTGTCCTACAGTTAAAGCAACCCAGTAGATCGGCAGTATCCAAGCATTAATTCACACAGTAAATTCTATGTCCTTCTCTGCTTTCTTTTTAGACCTATGGGAAAACAGATGGACCCTCCTGCACACACTCTAGGTCAAAAGATTTGTTGAACCAATGAAAGAGAAAATGCCAACACTCTCTAGCAGCTTGCTGTGCTTCTCCTCGGTCTGCTGTATTTTTAGTTCATCTCTTTAAAGATCTAGTTTAATAAGCCTAAAATTCCAAAGTCTATTCCAAAGTGTGCATTTAAAATACACTGAAAGAAGAAGGATTTTTTTTTTTTTAATACCTGCAATGGTACTGGCCTTTTTGATTAGCAAGAGCCAGCATTTTTCTCAAGCAGCTGCAACATTTCTCTTCATCATCTCCCTTTCCCTGCAGATGATACAGTGTCAGAGCAGCTGAGACCAGAAGCATGAAGGCTGAGATATCATGAGAACGGCTGTTCTTGCAACAGGAGTAGTGAAATGCATTCAGAAGTCACAAGAGATGTGGCAGCAACACAACATGTCCTTTTCAATTTAATAAGTTCATTCCTTTTGGATACAGCTGTTCCAGCTTCTGGGAACTTACTTGAACTGAATGTTTTAGTGTTGTAAAAAGTGTGTGGTATGAGCCAGAATAAAGTCTCTAAATTTACTTTCTTCTTTTTGAAGTTTAACACTAACGCCATTTCTGCATATGTTGCTTTTAAAGTAACTGTTTTCATTAAAAATGGCAATTTGCTCACTGAAATAACTGAGGAAACCCCTGTGTACTCCAGTAAGCACTGGCTGAGGCCTCCAACATCAAACTCTGTCATCCTTAAAGACTTGACCCAGCACCATTAAACATTACCGGGAATTATGCCATTGGCTTCAAAGGGAGCAGGAACAGGCCCTAAATAAGCAAAACTTCTAGTTATTACTCCAATGGGAGTAATCTTGTCAGGCCACAGAATGTGCCTACATAAGCCAAAAATTCAACAGTGCTTTCTAAATGATATCCATATACTTCCTATGAGTGTTCTGTATTTACATCTGCACAAACCACCCCAATGCATGTATCAGGTAATTGTGCAGAAAGGCACAAAGGAGTTCTAAGAGAGCTTGTGTATGAACTCCAGACTGTTTACCTGATGGGTTCAGGGCCCTTCCCCAGTATTATCCCTCCAAAATATGCATGCACAGACAATTAAGTCTCACAGATCAAATTGCCACAGCATGTCACAGGAGTTTTATATTTAAGCTCCACCCATCTTCTGACATACTCTGAAATGAAATTAATTGAAGAAGGGTAGAATTTCATGGGAGCTTTTTCCTTAGTAGTGTTATTTGACTGCTGGCTGATTTGCTGACAAGTGAGGCAGACTGTGTTTAGAGCCCACTGTGTTAAGCAGACAAGGGCAGAACAAACCCATACTCAGATATGTGAATTGCCTTTGCAGAGTGGAACTCTATTACTGCAATAGTTTTCATTACCCACACAGCCACACATGGTAGAACACTGAGACAGAACAAAAATCTGTACTTTTCATATCTAGTGTCTATGACTTGGGATATTTGAACCAACATACACATATATGTGATTTTAACTCGGTGGGAAAGCAGTTTTCAGTGCTTTAGAGAGTGCTCCAGTAAGCAGCCAAAGCCAAGGGTGCCTAAATTACAGAATCACAGAATATGCTGACTTGGAAGGGACCCACAACGGTCAAGTTCAAGTTCCAGCACTGCACATGACACCCCAAGAATCACACACATACCTCAGAGTATTGGCTAAAGGCTTCTTCAACTCTGCCAGGCTTGGTGCTATGACCACTTCCCTGGGGAGCTTGTTCAGTGCCCAAACACCCTCTGGGCGAAGAACCTTTTCTTAATATCCAGCCTAAACCTCCCCTGACACAACTTCAGGCCATTCCCTCAGGTCCTGCCACTGGACAGCACAGGGAGAGCAGTGCCTGCCCCTCCTCCTCCCCTCACAAGGTAGGTGTAACTGCAATGAGGGCTCCCCTCATCCTCCTCTTCTCCAGGCTGAACACAGCAAATGCCCTCAGCTGTTCCTCAAGTGCCTTTCTGTCAAGGCCCTTCACTATCCTCATTTCCCTCCTTCAGATGCTAAGAGCTTTGTATCTTATACTGCAGAGACCAAAACTGATCACAATACTAATAAGCATGGTTTTAAAATTACTACTACAACTCTTAGTTTCCTTTTTTGCCCCATCCTACCCCCTATTATTTATGCCTCACCCTTCCAACCCCAAAAGTCAACAAGGTCAGAACCCTTTATTGAATAGGTTTACTAAACTGCATTTACATGCAATTTCCAGAATCTAATATGCCAAAACAATCTAAGCCTAATACACTTTTGAGAACTTGGGCATTGCACTTTGCTTTTCTAAATCAAGTTACACTTCCTCCACTTTACTAACTTCCACAAGGCTCAAAACATCTCCAGGCTTTTGAATATTTAGCTGTCTTTGTATTTCACATTTAACTATAAACATAGCCTTATCCTGCACATCAAAGGAATCAAGGATGGATATAGGCCAGGATAAACTTCCAAAATATCTCATTGTGGATTTTTCCTCTTCATTTCAGTATTCATGACTGTGTTTAAAAACCACAGATATGCAAAAGAATGACTCTTCTTGGTATGAAACAGCATATTCAGGTTCAGTTTTTAACTTAATAGGGTTCGAACCTATCTAATATGCTAAATGACTGAAGAAAAGCTTTAGCAGTGCAAAAGAAGATATATATATATGAGATTATACTTCTGCTTTGCTTTTTTCTGACTTCTCAGGGACAGAAAGGAAGTGCAAGAAGCTTGAACTCAGCAGCTCAGGAGCTAAACATCAATTAAACAGCGAGGTCCAACAAAGATGGTATTAGCTACTAAGTCTTGAGACACCTACCAGACCAAAATCCATCCTTTGCCAGAGATTCTTGTTGGATTATTGATTTAGTGAGAGTGCAATTTTTAAAGGAAATTAAATCCTGTTGGAGAAGGACAGTTCCAAAACTGCTAGATAAGAATTATTGTAAAGGGAATTGAACATTGGAAAGGGAACATGCATCTACCCTGAAGAGAAGGGCTAGCACATAACTGCCTTGAAGACAAAGAAGGAGGTGGGGGGAAAGAAAATGTTGAAAGTTATCTGAAACAGGATGAAAGAAGGGTGTTCTCATCTGAGAGTGTTCTAAAACACAGAATATGATGGATGTGTATGTATACTACTCAAAGGAGAGTGTGTTCTCTCTCTCAATAAAACACTGAGGTCCCCACCCACAGCAGTTTCATTCATCGATATCATGCTGGCTGGCACAAGGATTGTACCAGCTCAAACCCCTTCCCAGCCCTGGAGAGATTTGCTCTGTTGGTAAGATGAAAAGCAAGGACTTCCCCCAGTAACTCTCCAGATGAACTTGCTGGAGGCCCCCTGTGGCAGGAAGTCAATTTATAGACTTCTGACACACAGCAGCTGCTGTCGACAGCTCCCTACGGCTTTCGAAGCCACACTGACCAGTCTGCTGCCACAGCCTCCCTGCTCTAACAGGATCTTGAGAAACAGAAGTTTACCCCAAGGGTTCAGAGATTTTCAGGGTTTTCTTTTTTACATCAGACTGCTCACATGGAGACTGTCAACAGAAATCCTCAACACATCCTCTGCTCTATTACCTGTTTAATACTTGTGCTAAAGGAAGAAGGAGTTGGAAGTTTCTGTAAGGCCTGGATAGCTATCACAATCACAAAACTAATGAGTTTTATACTGCTGTTTGAAGCCACTATTTACTGAGCAGCTGATAGCATGACAGGAAGTTGGATTTGATCCGTTCAGCAGTTTTAAAACCAGCCCACATTATCTCCTACTTTGAAATAGATCTGTATACAGGTAAAGAACTGTTTGTCATCCTTGCATTTTACCAATAGCCTGCAGTCTGCATTTCTCCTGAGCACCCCCACCATCTGGCATTTTCAGTGTACACATTTCAGTCCAGTACCATTTGCGCTACTTTTTCAATAGTATCCTGCCTGCCATATTATTTCTCTTGGAACTCAAAGATGCAAAGAACCAAGGAATTCCAAGAGCTGTTAATGGATTTTTCCAGTTCAGCAAAAGTCAGGAAGATTTTACCAGTTTGCATTTTTTATGATTCCCATCTCAAGGAACAGCTGCTTTTCCCCCCTCTGCAGGCATCCTGCCAGGAAAACAAAGCCATCTAGTTAAGACAGGTTGTCAGTAACAGACTTTAACCTGATGAGGTAATCACCAAATCAAGACCTAAGAACAATGATAAGTAACAGGGATTGCTTTACTGGATAAATGAAGAGGAAATCTCCCTGAAATAATATAAATCAAATTTCTGAAACTCAGAAAAACTTATTCTGTAGGGCAAAAATTATCCATTTAGGCATTGCCCATTAGAGCTGCTATTCTCTGTGCCATGTTCAATGCACCAATTAGATGAGAACCTGTTTTCTTTTTTCTCCTTGTGAAGCTGCTTCTTTAAAAGCCAGAATTTTGATTCAAGTAAAATACTTATCCTGGACAAGCTCTTTGGAGAGCACCGTTTTCATTAGAATTCTCCTGAAGAAGCAGGAAGAACACCTTAGCACAACAGATCAAAAAAATTCCTGCATACTGACCTAAAAGTCCTCTGAAAGCATCTAAGGGTCAGGTGTAGGGTGGCATGCACTATTACACTCAATCAGGTAAATGGCCAGCCAATATTTACAACTCCCAAAGCTTTCGGAGAAATGCCTACATATTTTGCAAGAGCAATTCACTAAGCAAATGCAGAGTAAACTTAAATGTATAGTTGGATACTGCAAACTAGAAAGTTTTATGCTGTAGAGATTCAATTTCTTATCATCCCAGAAACATAGTAAGTTCCTTTCAAATTCTTCTATGATCTTCTTCACAAATGTCTCTGCTTTTTCCATCCAGATTCCATTCTTACATTTCCTATTGTTTTCAATCCGTTACATGTCTTTCACAGTCACTGCTTTTGTTCCTGTCATCCTTCACTAAATTTAACAACTAATTCTGAAATCAAACCCAGCTACTACTTTCCATGGCTCTAATAATATTATTCTGCCACTATAAGAAAGCATATCTCTCCACCTGCATCCACTTCAGCTTCTTCACCAATGAAAACAAGTACACAGTTTTCCAGCTTTAGTCAGTCTCTGATGCTTTTGGATGATTCTTGTTTGCAGTGCCATTATTGTAATTTATTACATTCCATCCTCCCTAAATACCATTTTCCTTGCTGCAAACCAAAGATCTCTTTTTCCTGGCATCTAGCAACCCTGCAGTATCTTTGTTGACATCCTGCCAAGATCTTTGCAGGTTCTCAGCAAATCTGTTAGTCTCTGCTGGGGCCAGCTGCTGTCTACAACCCTGACATATTCTGAGTTTCGTTCGATTAGAAACCCCCCTGAATATATTACATGCTTCTGACCTCAAGGGTAATCAGATGGAAAGACACTTCTGCCGACCACTGCAGAATCCTTAGCTCACTAGCCCTGAAATTCAATTTGTATAATATCACAATGGGTGAGAAGAGATCAGGTCAGAAGAAAGGAGTTTTCATCCAAGTCTTCCTCCAAAAGATTCAATCTTGGCATCATGTCCAGAGACATTCATCCCACCCTCCCAAAGAAACAGATGAAATCTCAGAAGCTGATGAGATTTGAACTGTTACCAACTTTTAAAATAAGCTTCAGAGCTGTCAGCATCCCAGTTCCAATCCTTCACAGGCTGCAACTTATTCACATGATTCAGCATTATTTTATTAGATGTTAAATTTTTCATACTTCAAGAGATATTTTTGTAAAACTGGAAAGACTGAATTGGTTTTCCTTTACTGGCCAGTTAGGCTGCTCCAGCTTTTGTGAAATAAGATATCTAACATAGTATGAACATACACTAAACACCCAGCTGATTAGGCTGCCTGTAGCCACAAGGTGTGCTGCAGAAATACCTGCTGAAAGAGGCACAATGCACTCCTCAGGCCCCACACCATCCAAGTACACAATGTGCAGGTGATATGAATAGCAATGGCTCTAGGATTAGATGAAAACTGAGCAGAACTTTAAGAGTCAGTATGGTGGATTGACCTGCCAAACCTGGCAGTAAAGGTTCTTTATAGGAACCAGCCCAAAAGACTCCACCTCCCTGCAATAACCATACATGTAAAAGAATAGGAATTTTTGCCACTTAAGTCTCAAAAGATTCATCCCAAATAAACTGAGGAGTACTGGGGTGATAGACACAGCTTCCAATCATATGCGGGCCAAAAAGAAACAACCACCCAATACACAGAAAATGGGTGCACAGCCACTCTTCTCTAGCCACTCTCAGGGATGCCTAGATGCCACAAACATGCCACAGTCCCATGGGCTCAGGTTCAGAGGAAGTACAGGTTTGTAGCTGTTTCGGGGATCCCGTTTGAAGATGGCACATTTGTGACCTTTAAAGTGGTAATTGGCTCCAAGGTAGCGTCAGGGTAGGCTTTTCAACTCCATCCAGTATAAACACATGCACTGCAATTTTTACCCTCTTAGATTCCAGGGCTGGGTCAGACCTTTGTGTACCATGCTTTCTAGAAATGGGTTTGGCAGATCTACCTTACCTTCTGGTTATTGTTGTTTTGTGAGCATAGGAAAAATAAAAGAGGTCAGAAACTGAAGGAAAAAGCAAATCAACTGAGCTACTGTTTGGAGCCACATGAACACACTTGTTGCAAGAGATGGTCTTTGGCTGTTCTGGTTCAACGCCTCAGTGCGAGTGGATGCCACGTGATAGTGAGGTTGATATCACTACTGACTGTCCTTATGGAATAGCAGTTATGGCACTCTCTAACCCAACTTAGTATCACTTAATGGAGCACAGGCAGCACCATCCAGGCACACAGAGTTTCTCTCTATTTTGTACAAATGGAGAATTAGCAGGTGAGAATCTCAGAGAAGAATGTCACAAAAAGTGCATTCATATACCCATCTCTAGGTCTTCTGGAAACCCATTATCCTACATATTCATAAATATAAACCAAGATGCGGTATAGTTACTAATTAAAAATGCATTGTTAGCAAGCCTACTAGTAACCATGCAGGAGCTTAATGCATGGCATAACAAACTACACATCAATATGTGACCAGCAACAGCTCTTGAGCTGTGCCTTGTAAGTGCACCCTGTGGGGGTGATGACATCATTTGTGCTAAATGCCAACTGAACTTCAGACCTCCATTCTCAGCTGACCGAGCAACCCCACAACAGATTGGAGGGTACCAAAGGACAGGCACATGCTCAGTCAACTCACAAACTTTTGCTAACATGACTTCCCCTTCAAACCACATTAGTTACGGCTAGACAGCTTTTGTGTCACAGGAGAAAAAGGCAAGACAAGCAAATTAAGGGGGAAGAACTGTATGTGTATTTAGCACTGCCATATTGATGACATGAGAGTCAATGCAAAAGCATTCCTAATCTGATAAGTTAGGTGCAAGACGCAGTATTACTCCTTCAGAGAAACTCATGCTGGCACTAGAAAATGTTTCAGCTACAATAACGCATCTTACTTCAAACATTCCACACACAATGGTACTTTCTGAGTAACCAGGAAAAGCTGCTGCTTCATAGTGATGATCTATTCCTAAATTATAAAGCTCTAAGATAGCTCTAAGCCAAAACAAGTACACTCAGAAAAATGTAAGATCTTAAAGGAATGCTGTTGCACAAGTCTAATAACTGTCTAGAATAAATTTCACTACTACAACAACAACACAATTAACCCTAAATGCAGAATCAGAGAATCACAGAATACTTTACATTGGAAGGGACCAACAAAGATCATGAGCCTAGCTTTAAGTGAATGGCTCATAGAGGGATTGAACCTGTGACCTGGATGTTTTCAGCACCGTGCTCACCTCCCAAACAGATAAACACAAAGCTTGGTGACTTCATTTTAGTCTGGCCACACCACTGGTCACAAGTATTTTGTAGGATGCATGTGTATGTTTCTATTACCTTTCACAATACCTTCTAAAAGCAAGATACTGTATAAATTGCTGTACAGTTTGCAGATAGTGCTAGTTTTTGGAGCTGAAGACATGCTCATTTTCATGAGTGTTTAACAGTTCTGGACAGCTTGTTCTGCAGTCCTAATCCCATACACATCCTTCACCACGCTGCAGGTGAACTGCTCTCAGCACAGGTAGGACATGACTGCACAAGGATTACCAACTCATTTGTTGGATTGATGCTTTGAACACTGGCTACTATTTTCCAAATTCTTTTTTAATGATAGCACTACCCTAACCAGCCAGATACAAAGAACAAATGATAAGAGATCTTTAAGTAAAAGTTTTACATAAAATACATTGTGTTAATTAACACCTGACACTGGAGAGGGGGATAGGAGTGGCATTCCATACAAGGGAATTCCTGTTACATGTTGGAGATTAACTGCAACATGGCTAAGGAAAATCATTTTTAAGACATTAGTCTGGGGAAATTCTCAGGTTTTAGTCCACAGAAAGCATCTTTGACATTAATTGGGATTTTTACATATGCTACATCCTTCACCTGGGAGAATTTCAAACATGGTAATATTTTTCTCCTCACCTCTTTTATGTATTTCTCTCAAACATTTAAGCACCTGCATTTTGTAAATTTACTCACTGGGTCAAGTCCTGGCTTCATTTTTGTGCATATGAGGTGTGACAGTTTCTTCCAGACCTGTGTTTTTCCACTTTCTTTAGCAATATTCATGAGCTAAGTTCACACATGTGCTTAGATATACATTGGATTGGGATTTAAGAGAAACAGCTCTGTGAATTTGCCTGCACATCCAGCTTCTTCCCCTGTGCTGTTACCCACTCAGAATGAAAATGCTCAAGTTTCAAATCAATTGTTCCAAAGATTTGTAAGCATATTAGGAGGATGTCAATCACACTAATTTAAGTCACCCTGCTGTGCAAAAGAAATTGTTCCAAAAAGTCATGCTCCCTCTCAATCACAATGTACTGTAAAGTAATCTGGTGCAACCAATTCAGAAAATATCAGACCCATAACTATACAATGTGAAATGTAGCGTTTATAAGATTATTTTTAATTAGAATTTAAAGCTCATTCTGCAGTTACTCTATGAGACCCATTTTCATCTTTAGACACCTAGTACTGAAAACTAAAGATTTGCTGTATGCAGTATTTAATAGGTCAAACGTAATGAAATTACAAATGTAGATAAGGGAGAATCCTTTATTCAGTGAAGAAAACAAATCAAATCTGGAAAAGAGTACATGCAGAGCAGAACTAGTTGGAAAGCTTTCATGAAAACAGGTGCCTGTCCTGCTCTCCTGTGTGATGCCCTCCCAGCTCCCTCAGCAAATTAGAAAAAGATTAGAGAAAAAAGCTGTTCATAAAAAGTTATCTAAGGAAAACAATACAATTTGAAATTATACAAACTATTTTATTTTCCAGTCAAAACTACTTGAATGGAAAAAGAAGATACTATTGTTTTTTCTAAAAAATTCAAAGTCAAATTGTTCTATATCAAGTTCCTTGAACCACTTCAAGTCCATTCTTCTCTACATGTAGAGTAAGTAGGGACAAAAGATTTTTCATCGAGGAGCCTTTGAGTTGATGGGTTTTGTTGCAACTTGGGATATACTACCTATATTTCACTTTTTTGATGAATCTTAATATTAAAACAATGCTTTAAATGTGTATTTCCATGAATAAATAATATTTTAATGTTAAAAGGGTGGAATGAACTATTCAAGATGAGATGCATACCCATTACTAATATAATCTGCTTGCATATTTCAGAATCATGCTCAATTTCCTTTTTGATCAGAAGGATTTCTAACCCTGTCAATGACAAACTTCAATGATCTGTCTGGTCACAAGGTGAAATCAGTGCTTCCTAAAGCCCATAAATATCCCAAGTACATTAAGAAAAATTGAAAATTTTTGCTTGTTTGAGGATTGTTGTTTTGCATTTTAATATAATTATAGTAGAATCCAAGTTTTACAATGTCACAAAGAGGAACTCCAAAAGTGATCACCAAAAAGCCTGTTGTGACTTGGATTGAAGCAGCCACAGGAAATCTCATCTGAGGAAATGTGATAGTTTAGTCCTGTAGAAACAGCTGAAGAAACTCATAACAAAAATTTGAATGTCCACAACATGAAAGGAAGCCTTCACCTTCTTTTTTGACCTTTCCATCCAACTGTACAATAATGTAAATTAGTGGGAAAACCACTATTTCCATTCTTCCATATTCAGCTCCAAAGTATAAAAAATAGGGGATTTTCCACCCATTTCCCCATTCCTCAGTTCATACCATACACCCTCTTCTTGCATCTTGGTATAAAAAGTGGAAGTAAGAAAGAGAAAAGAACTAGACAAGTGAAAAAAAAATAGCTCTTCCCTGATGAATAGTCAGTGATTCTTGAGAAAGTTTTTAAAAGGGAATGAAGTTTGTATCCAAAAACGAAAAACAGTTAGTGGGAAGAGAATCTTGCAGCTATGACAATAGTTTTGCATCAATGTTTCAAAGCATTCAAAAGTATTTTTCCTACCCAAAAAAACCGATCACAAACAGACAAAAAAAACCAACAACCAACAAAACATTTAAAGATACACAACAATCAAAATCCATCAACTAAACACCAACTTTTGCCCTGGCTCTCATAGCTGGGTTTGGCACTTCACACTCTTCTGGGAAGTGCTAATTGTAGGGATGCTACATTTACATCTGCACCTGCATTTTGCAACAACTCCCAGCTGCTTCAGTGAAGAGAACAAAAGCCAGTTCCCAAATTCAGCCACTCAATCTTGACATCTAAGGATAAAACACATTCACCTTTTATGAGCTGGCACAAAGCCCGTGCACTAGTTAAATTTCACTTCAGTCTGTTAGGATTTTTGCAAGGACTCTTCTGGGTCTTTCCACAGACATGATTTCCCTCTTCCCGAGTGAGTTCCTGCACACAACTCAAGCAATCAACAACTCATAAGATCTCATTTGCTCTGATTAGATCAGAGCACCACTGACTCCTCTCTCTCTCTGAGACCATTCTACTGCTGCAACTTTGGATATAGTTAGTAAATACTGAAAACACCTAGGTCAGCTGACCCTTGTGACTCTGTGCATTGACTCACATCTTTCTTTTCAATTTTCTTCCCTTTTGCAACTTTAAATGCCTGTGAGGGGATTTTTGTTGAAGTGTGTCAGTAGCAAAATCAGGGCACCAGCTTGTTAAATAAACAATCAGCCCTCAAGCCATTCCAGAAAAAGGATGAGATTTCTCATACTTACATCTTTTGTGAGTTAAGGTTTATTTAGGTTTCTAATCCCTCAAGGCAAGCATGCAATGTGTAAAGCAGAAGCCAATAAGAAACATTTTGCCCCTATTGCTTACCAAGAAGGAAGAAGGCTTTTAAAAACAGATTAGAATGCCACACTTCATTAAACAACATCAGCCTTCCTTGTCTAATAAACTTTGTCCTTTATTTTTCGCTTACAGTCATTTGTGTCTATTTTTAAAAGGAAGCTTAGCTTCCATATAAACAAGAAATTAGGTATTCAATGGCTCTTAATGCTTACACTGTAAGAGGAACATCCAACTGGAAGGAAGTATGTCTCCCTTTTTAATTTTTCTTTTGAGACTAAGAAGGCATGGATATTATTCAAATATAGTCCAAGCTGTATAGTTAAATAAAACTGGTTTGAAAGAGACACTAAAGAATTAATAGAAGAAATTCATGTTTCTTTGTTAAAACATCCAGGATCTCACACATGCTAAAGGTTATATTTGTCTATACCTAGATATATGCAAAGATATAAAGGATGTTAATTTTCCATATGAATACAAAGATGTTTAGAAGGATGCAAAGAAACCTGACACCAGAAACCTTTCTCTCTTTCAGATTTGGTTGAAGAGTATGACACCTTAATGGAATGGCTGGCTGAATTTCACAAAGCTTGAAAACAGCTCTGGACCTGTTTTCAAACTTTCACAGTTTGCCATTGGCATAAGAGAAGAGTCTCAAGTTTCTTCACGTTGCAGGATATTAGACCCAGGATGGAAAGATAAGAGAAGGCCAGCAATACATTGAGGTTCTAAATCTGAATATAGCTGCATTCAAATGCACTTGGATCCTAACAGTGAAGAAGAGCTCCTTTTCAAATAAACCAAATATGAGAAAGCCTACTGAACTCTGTTTAGTTGAAATCCATACACGACGTGAGTGGAATGAAAATACTCTATTTTATTATTGGAGGAAAATTAGGGTTCCTAGTGAGCCTCAGCAGAATTAGCTGCATCTCTAACCATGGTCAGTGGAAGTTAATGGTGACTCACCACAACTGGGGCCTGAGTGTATTATCTCCTGGTCAGGAAACTAATTTTTTTCATTTTGCACCAAGTAAAGCAAATTTCACCTTAGGTAGATTTAGTGTGTTTATAAAGGAGCAGAGAACTCAGGTGGTTGTATAAAAAAAGAAAGCCACATCTATAATTTCATATCTTTTGCTTATTAAACAATAGCAAAGTTTTCTAGAGGTTTCCCCAGTGTCTCTTGTGACCATTGAGTGCCTCTACACTGCATTATTTTGTGAAAAACAGAAAAACTTCTTATAAAGTTCACCACAATTTGTTACTGCTCAGCAGGAACATAATCTGGACTTCTTGCAGTGCTGTAACCCAATTTATTTCCCTGTCAGACCACTTGATGGATGTGTCTGTAGACTTCTTAAACAGGAGATAAAACTTTTTACCACAGAAGGCAGATAATACTTTGCCTTCCATTTGCCATCCAGGTGTTCAACCATCACCTGCTCAGCAGGGCTTCACTAATTCAGTTCTCAATTTTTGAACAACATATTTAAGTTTCTTCCATTTTGAATTAAAGCAGAAATGAAACAAACATTTCCATAGATGAAAATCTCTAGTCTCTGGCATTTTCAGCCTGAGCAGTATGTTATTTCTTTACTTTAACCCACAGCAAAGCTGACCTTAAATACAGCCAAAAAATGAGTATTCAGACCAGCTGCACTGAGGCTCTGAGTGAGATGTGAGTCTGAAAAAGCAAGACACGTGCACTCACAAAGTTTTCCTAAAATTCCCCTTTATAAGAGTGCTAAAAATACTTCAGTTTTCAGTGCTGTCTTTATCAAACTTTAAAAGGTACAGCCACACCTACACATGAATGGGAAATCCCCTCTGAAAATGTATTACAGCTTTTTAATAACAATAGGGTTATGATTATTCTCACTGTGCCAAATATCTGTTTTTCTAAGCTTAAGGCAGGTAATAACACACTGAGTAATGACATTATGCTATGATTTAAAACAGTATTTCCAATTTGCATAGCAAATAATTCAACCTTTTCAATTTATAAAACTGAAATTTTAAAATGGAACTTTTCAAGAAAATTCACAATAGACTGAATAAATTTTGATGACCAAGTGGTTTCAAGGGAACCACAGCTAAAGGGAACAGAATCTAACAGAGCTGGACAGAAATCTCTGGATACACACATTTTATATCCAAGGTATCATATGATGATTATTAGCCACCATTCTAATTCTGTGAATGGTGAGCAGACTTGAGAGCCAAGCATCCTACATGAAAGAAAAGAAAGAGCAACAACATTCCTGCAGGAGTTGGTTTAGGGCCCAGCAACACAAACAGTCCAGGACATAGATATTAAACTGACTTTGCCATCAATAGATTAGCAAAAACTCTTAAGTGATTGCAAACAGGACTAAATGCACAGGAAGAGCAATAACCACAGGAAGAGCAAAGAAAGCTCATTGCACACTGATTTTTGCAAGTCCACCTCAAATGTATCCACTGCCCCAAGCTTTCCTTAGTAAAAGCAATTTTTAAAATCATATATTTTCTTCATGAAATTAAGTCTTTTTCCCAAGGACCCAGATATTCACTTAAGGCTGGAAAAAGTAAATCAGCCCTTGATAGGGGTCTGAAAGCTAGAATAAAATTGACTATCACAGTGCTCTGCTCCTTTTCCTCTAATCCCTTTCACCAGCCCAATATCAACATTCAAATTAATGCAGCTCAAACTCCAGGGATATTTTTTATGGTTTTTTACATCCAAGAAAATGTGAAGTAACTTTGCCTTTGTGAGATCTGCATCTAGTCTTCTAAATCTAAGACAGAACCCATAACTCTAAAGGTTATTCTACACTAGTAGGAATTAATTCATAATGAGTCTGTGCAGTCTATGTTTTTTCACTGAGGGTTAGATCACCACCTTTCCACTCTTTTGGATCTGTTGTTCTAATGAGATATTTGCAAATATCTTTGTGAAAAGTAGAAAGCAGGCAATGGCTAATAAGAGAACCTCACTAAGATGCTATTTCCTCAGCAACCAAGTAACTGCCTTCTGGGAGCTATTGCAGAAACCAAAAGTTATAGATCATACATTCAGAAGCCAAGACTAAAGTCCAAAAATAATCATATGTGTTAGAAACACACTTATTCAAGAACAAACATTTAGTCAGAAGTCCTCAGAAAATATATGCTTTACACAGAGACTATCCTGAAAAATGTGCTGCTGATGCTCTGATTTTCATACCAAAGTCACAACATCCCAAAAATGGAGCTTTTGCTGAGCAAGTAAATCATATTCAGCCTTTATAGTGACATTTCAGTATCTCCAACAGTATATCTGAGTTTGCATATAAGGTTTTTATTCCTCTTGTTCCCAAAAAAGAAAGTTCACTGCTTTCCATACACTATTTGCTTCTCTGTGGGAATATCACCAATACAGAAGCCACCATATCAACAGCTGGATAATCTTTCAAACTTCTCTCCTTGAGTCAGAAATAACACTGAGAAGATGGCTAGGTCACTGGATTCATTGCATTAGAGATGATGTTGCAAAATTGGAAAAACCTGAATCAATTTAAGTGGCTCAATAAAGTTCGACCAGCATCAAGACTGAAAAGGCTATGAAAATACTGGAATTGCAGAAAAGATGATAGCATTGATCAAGGTATTAAGAGGCAAGATTTCTCTCTCATAACACCCAAGGGCAAAGTTTACATAAAACAAAAGGGGAAAAAAAGGCAGCATGAGATGGCACTTTCTAAGTTTTCTAGTGTCAGCTGAATTGTGTACATAAAACTTGGCCATAATGCCTCCTTTTCCCCAAATCAGCCCTATTTTAGACATTTTCCAAATACTTTGTCTTCAACACCTACGAAGGTTCCCACTGTAGATATCCAAACCAGCTCTCAATTCTCAATCTTCCTCTAAAAGATACTTCTCTAAAGAAATCACCTCACAACGGAAATGGCATCTTAATGTTTTTCCTCTTCATTACATAGGTCTTAAACCTGAATCTCCTAAGCTCCCCTCATTTCAGATGCGATTAAGTGCCGTACAAAATGTTTGCCCTGAATGAACCAGGACTATAAGGCATGTTTTCATTCCAGGGTTTTGCTATTTCCAAAAGTAAGAACTTCAGAATTGCATTAAGGGGTAAGTTAAAATATTTCAATATTTTAGTTCAAATGTTGACAAATATTCACTCGGAAACTATTTGGTACATCTACAATGCTATAAAAACAGTACTTGCTACCAAAAACTATTATAAAAGCATAGAAGTCATTTAAAGATTTAAGTTTGCTATTAAGTTTTCATAAGCATCTGTGAAATTCTAGTCAATCTAACAGAAAAAACTAGAACTTCTACTTCCACATTTATTTCAAAAACCAAGAATTATCAAAGTTCTTAGAGATTAGATGTAGTAAATTTGTGTTTAGGAAAAACATACCTATTTCAGATTTGAAATGCCTGCAAAAGCAGCTTTCTGATTGTAAATAAAGATTACATTAAGCAGTTCAATATCCATCAATACACATGAAATTTATTTTCATCTTTTTCACATGGCACATGCTAGTTAAAAACTTAACAGGTTTAACACTTAACATGGTTATTTCACAATCAACATGAAAATCATATTCATGCTTTTGCAACGCTAACATCTATTGTAAGTAAAAGCTCTGTCACAAATTACTCTAACAGCAGGATTTTACAATAGATGAACACAGGAGTAATTTATAATGCATTTGTTGCTATTAAAAAACAAATAAACATTTATAGTCTGTGCTAATTAATTTTACTGCTGAATTAGTAGTATTCCTCACTCTTCTTAATTAGAAGAAATATTGCAAGTATGGCATTAAAGTCAAACCCTTCAGTGCAGTAAAGGCTGGCACATTTTACAACCTCTCATTCTCTAAAACACATAGAGTTTTGGAGCTACATGCACCAGTTTCAGTACTGACACCCTCCACTATGCACGAACATGTGATGGAGCAGCTATGGAGGAAATGTCAGAAACATATTACCATCGTTTGAGCACAAAATCTAAGTACAGCTATTATTAGACATGCCTTACCCACAATCCAGCAAGTCCCTCCTGGTCCAAGATAAGGAAGTCAACATACCTAAATATCAGGGCACATTGCCCCAGCCCATCTGTCTATGGAAGTGGAAATTCAGCTTGGCTATGACTACAATCTCCATCAGCTGTCAAAAAGTACATGAAGTATTTCCATTGTGCATCAATAAACATTTCACTATTTTGTGGATTTTTTTTACCTTGTCTTGTTGCTGCCAATCCCAGTAGTACTTTGGGACAAATCTAAAGACACATCCAGTTTGTTCTCATGAGAAAAAACAACGAAGTAACAATTATATCATCTTACCTTTACTGTAAGTCTGCAGTCATGGCAGGATTGAGTCTGTGTGAAAGCAGAAAAGCATCTGACAGCAGAATCTCTTGAATATCCATTGGAATTATTCTTTTTCTTCATCTTGGTAAATAGAATATTCTCAAAGGTCTGGGCTGTGCTCGAAGGATAGCAAAGGACCTTTCAAAAGAAAGGGAACAACATGGTAAATGAACTCTGTACCCCATGCCTCTCTGAAGAAGAGTTCCTCAACTTCCTGAATTTCCTCATGAATGCCAAGTCAGGTGAGATAAAGAGTAAATTCTGCTTTGTTCTTCTCTAGACACTTGTCTTCACAACTTGAATGAGAAGTCAGAGATTCAATTAAAACTGTTATTTATCTCAATTATATAGTAGTGAGAATTTGTTACAATGCCTCATCAAATGCCTGCACATATTCAAGGTTGGACCTAATCTAAAAGTTAATTTAAAATACCAACCAAAAGAGTTTCTGCTGCAGCCATGAAGTGTTGGTTGATAATCTTACCTTTCAGGAGTCAGATGTTTAGGTGCAGATCCCTGCCCCTTATATTTGGTTTTAATTTTAAGATTTAAAAGAGATCCAGTAGACCTCCTCCATGATAACCATATTTCTGCCATACTAAAAGGAAGAACAAGATCCTACCAGAGACAAATACAAACAACAGGGTTTACTGTGTCATAAAAACATTTCAGGACTGGATACAATTTTCTTTAATTTAATTAAAGCAATACAATTTGTCTCACATACAACCTGATTTTTGTTAGCCTATCCTACCAATATATTTTTCAAAGTCTATCAGTGCCACTCAATATTTTCAAGATTTTTTTTTAAAGAGGAAAACCAGTAACTACCAGCTTTCCAAGCAATGTAAGTACCATTTCATGAGTACTGAAGACCATGAGGTGCAGAACCTTGAGGTTAACTTCTTGCTTGTTCTTTTCTCCATCTTCAGTTTGATGCCTTGGAAAAGGATATTGTATTAGAGCTCTAACATTATAGTTTGCTCCATTTAGCTTGGATATAGTGGTTCTAGGAAGAACACCAGAAGTCTGGAGGGCTTAAGTGAGACCTCAGACCTTTCAGTAGCCATGAACACATGGATCAAGTGCTTCAGAACTCTATCTGTACTTATATTACTGAAGACCTTGTAAATGTTGACAGAAATAGAAAAGTTTGTTTCTCAATCAGGCAAAGCTGTTGCTATTGTTAAAAAAAAAAGTCATTGAATATAAATAAATGTAAGAACACACTATCATATTTTTATATCCCCATCTTCAAAAGCTTAGAAAGTGCTTCATCTATGAAGTTTTCTGGTGGTTTATTGCAAAAGGACATACACCACTGCACTACTGCCACATTAGACAGCATAATGCTCACAGAAAGAAACTGAGCAACTCACCCTGAGCTTCTTTATGAACTAACCATGGTTGTAAGTCTGTGTAACTAATCTAGTATTTGCTGCATTGCTACTGATTTGCTCAAGTGTGAATGAATCAAGAGTCCTGTCCACGTGGGGAAAATTGACAAACATAAATATGCCACGCACCAGACAACAAAGTGAATTTAGAATTCCTTGTAGAGTTCAGCATCACAGTTTTATAGATGTTGACCCTGACCAGCTGCAAAGAAGCTGATCAACCCTTTAACTATGGTTAACAAACCAGAGGCAGATGGGTGACAGTACAAGTGATGCAAACATTCAAAATGCCGAGACCCATGAAGCAGGCACCACTTGTTCCTTCCAGGCAATGGTAATCAATGCAAATCTATGCATTAGTTATGAGGTGCTTTAATTCCAAAAATAAACATTCTGTGATTGATGAATTTTTCCAGCTGTTGTCTATATAGCTGTTTAATTAGAGCATGCTGGCAGAGGCTGTTAATCCTTCACCAAGTTGCCGACTCCATGGCATTCCACTTTCTGCAGGGCAGGGTGACAGTTGGTAGAGGGACCAGGGCGGCTGGTCAGGGCACCTGACATTTGGCAAAGGATCAACGCATTAGATGACAAGCCAAATTCCATCAGCTTCCTAAAAATACTAGCAGGCTGACAAACAAAGTGCCTTAATTGCTGGTGCTACTGTCTTTGATGGACACTGGATCTAAAAGCACAGGCGTGTCTACTTCATGTTACTGCTGCTCACAGAGAACAGGGGTGACAGCCAACCATAAGTACCAGAAAGGGAAAAAAAATTTCAGCTGCCTTAGAAAAAACCAAACCTGCTAAAAGTTCTGGCATTTCCTTGAAGTATTTGACCCCCTTAATCCATATGATTCCCTTGCTGAAATAATCTATCAGGGAAAGGGAATCCCTGGCTTTGGTGTCATGTGACATATGCCTAATCAGGACCTTAGAAGTGGAGATTCCCAAATAGGTGCAAAGCAGGGGGAGCCCACACTACTCCCTCACTGAAGCCTTTAGGGCCTGACTCAAGGAATGACATCCAGAGGCCAGCAGGATGCTTATTTCACCCACCTGGTGCATCACAAGTGGCAACAGAACTGCCAGTTGTGAAACCAGCTCCTGCACCACACCTATCTGCCAGGAAAAGCTGAGATTTCCAAACTCACTCCACACATGCCAACAGCTTTTAGATGCTGTCAAGCTCAGCAATATTCACACTGGTCACTTACAGATGACAGCAGCTCACTAACAATTCCCTGAGCCAACTAGATATTTAGGATACTGAACTAAAACAGAAAAGAGTTAGAAAGCTTCCTATTCTCAACCTTGGTTTTTTGTTTTTTAGACTCTTCACAGTACTAAGAGGTTCAGAATTCAGTCATTACAATGGGTCCCTGGAATCAGTCAAAATCCATGTCACAAATAAAACCCCTTGTAGTATTCCAGCTGCAGAGAAAAGTTACCTTGCCAACAGCATACTCTTTTCTACTGAATGACAAGTTGTATTGAATGTACAAATTCATCCATGTGCAATTGCATTAATGTTGAAAAGTTTATGAAAAATTCAGGTATATCTGTTTAAGAATAATTCATTTATTATCTTTAACTCCTGAGTACTTAAATCTCAATTTGCCACTGAAAGTTTTTGATCTCAACTAACAAACTCCATCTCAATTGCAAAATATATCCAAAAAGCTTTCTCCTTTAGAAAAAAATCTTATCCCCTTTTTCAACACTAAACTTTTCAAGTCAATTAAAAATGTTTTTGATTTGTAGCTTAATTATGTCATGCCAATATACAGGAAAAAATACCTGTTCTAAAGATGACTGTTTTGGCAAAAGAGATTTAACCCTAGTACCAGAACTACCCTCATGGGTTATAGTTCTTTGCATGTTGTAACTGCTTCTATGCAAAGAATTAAATTAAATACTAGTCTCACCAAATCCTTAGCCACCCAGGTACTTAGACATTTTGTCCAAGGTAGTGCCATAGTCCCCTTATTTTAATAGCAAGTAACAAATGAATGCAGATTATATGGTCATGAGAAGAGGCTTAGATTCTGTCTCTCTCTTCTTCCTTTCCTCATCCCTAAATCTAAAACAAGACAACAAAGTTTTGGTATTTGAGATTATTTTAAAGAAGAGGTTACATCAAAAATCTTTTTGTTGCTTAGCAGCTCAGCAGTCTAAAGGCAGCTAAAACAACATTGCTCACTATCTTATTTCCTATTTACTTCTAAAATAGTTGCAAAAGACAAAATTCATATCATAGGAAGAAAAGTCACAAAAGAGCCTGGCAAAACTTGCAAAAACCAGTGCCAAGTCTTACACCATCCTGTTCAGCAGCTCCGCTGGATGCTTCGCTTGCAGCAATTCAAATTTTGCAAGCAGTGACATGGAGCTTACCTTATCATTTGTCATAATACCTTTCTAAAAGACAAATTATCAACTTCACAAGCTTAGGAGAGCTTTCCCTGCAGCTGTGTTACCTGGTGAACACTCCACTGAACTTACCAGAAAGTAGAGAAGATGGACAAGACAATTTTATAACCAAAGAAGACTAAGCAAAGCTTTTCCTGGTTTTAGCAATAGCAGGATTCTTACATAAAGCCATTTAGCATTTCATACCTGGGTATGAGTTGAACATGAAAGCAGAGCCTGACCCTGTAAACAATTATTCCAGAAGTTTAATGTCTGCAGAGTATACTCTGTCTGCATATTTCATGCTCTTATTTATCTCAACAGCTGAGAAAAAAAAAAAAAGAAAAAAATAAAACCCCACAGAAGGAAAATTAAGGGGCCCATTTATTTACTGGGAGCTGATCCTATGGACGGACGCAGCAGCAACCAGTTTCCTTGGCACCAGATATCCATTACAATACAAAGAGTAACAAAGGAAACCTGTGAGTAGTGTTGCACATGCCCCACAGTTTTTCCATTAAGATCACAGGCTACTTGGAGATCATTCTCCTGATTCCCATGTTGTCCCACTCATCATTAAATACACACCAGTATCTTCAGAGTATAAGCAGTGATACTTCATTGTTTTACACCTTCTCCTATATAAACTAAGAGGTTATGTAATCTCCTGATTTCCTTAAATAGCTTAATAGACACTATACCATATTTAAATTGAGCCTCAATACCAAAGATATAATCACTTAAGAATATAAAGCTAAAAATCTATACTAGACAGAAAATTCAAAACATCATAATGCTTCATACTACCTCTGCAGCTCTTCATCTCCTCTATAAACACAGGTTTTGAAATTCCCACAATAAATTATAAAGTGATGATTATTTGGTAGATTTTGAAACAAAATCTCCCATGTCTTCTCTTGCCTTTTAAATCGGATCACCTCTCCAGAAACTTTTTTTTTTTTTCAGAACACCAAATTTTCTGCATAAACCAGCATGTGGGTGAAGGTAAAGTTTTTCTAATAATCATTGCTGTTTGAGTGTCTTGATGTCATATTTTCCAGCTAAAGCTGCAAATTTTCAGTAGTGCCAGGTCTCAAACAAGCCCCACTCCCCAGAGATCAAGTTACTGCTGTGTGCCACCAGCCCTGGCAGCCTGGGGACCAGCACCTTCCAACATTCCCTTCGTCCACTGGCCACTGCCCCTCACCTTCCCTGGGCTGGAGCTTTGAGCGGCAGACACCAGCTTTCCTCAGGATAGGATTTCTCAAACTAATTAGGGCCATTTTGTCACCCTGCTCCCTAGCATAAGCCAGATTCATTACTTGCACATCATTCCTCCTATGTCCTTATTTCATACCCTCACCACTCACCTAAGACAAAGCTCATGCTGATGAAAAAACAGAAGGAAAAAAGTCCAAGTGTGCTATGTAACACTACTGAATAGTTAGAACTTGACATCAGCTTCACAGATAAGGAGAGAGATAACACACGCAGAAGTCATTCTTGTGTTGTTTTAATTTTTTATGTCTATCAAGAAATAAAATCAAGGTCACAGAAGTTTAATCTTTAAAGCAGTCAGGCCTTTGCCTATCCAGTAGCTTGTGTCCATTGAAATGTGAACTTTCTCCTCACAAAGCACAGGATTAGGGTACTGCATAAAATTTGTAGACAAGTTCAGAGGAAAAAAAACGAACAGAAAAAGCCACTCTTCTCACACATCTCTTGTGACACACCAGGGACTGGAGGCAGAACTTCAGAACATCTTCGCACAGTAGCCATTGAAAAGTAGAGCTGAAGCCAGCTTTGATGCTCTGATCTGGCCTTTTTCTTTTTCTTCTTCATTCCTAGAAAAACTATCCAGCTTTTGGTGTTTCCCAACATCATCATATTTGTTCAGCAGACTCAGATGATAGAAGATGTTCATCCATTCCAGAGTCTGGACAGACAGTTTTCAGAGGAGATCCCTTGGGACCACCAGGAGAGCTGTTCCCTCAAGAAGTACCCTTCTGTTTTCAGTTTCCTTCCCTCTTTCAGAGTGAAACAGGAAATATCTAGTAACAATCCCAAATTCTGAAGTCCCAAAGGAATGTAATTTGCCTCTAAGGCAAATTTATTAACAATCTGATCTAAACGCCCACAAATCCAGAAACACCCTAATCACATTTTTGAGGAAATTAATTTTAGACTTAAAGATAGATTTTTGTACCAGGCACAGGATTCAGAAAAAAACCTAAATGAAAGCAATTACTTTTCAAATACTAAACAACAAAAATCTGGGGCCAAAACAAAAGATTTAAGCACACCATGTGAAATAATAATTTATATTTTTAACACCTTGAGACTGACTAATCTTCAATACTGGACAAAGAGGGTGAGAGAAATGGTTTTTCAGTTGCACTTGTGAAAGACTCCACAGATTTCAAGTGACTTCCACATGCACAATGCAGCCCTTCCTCCATGGGCAGGAACCTGCTCCAGTTACTATACTTGGTATCACTCTCCTGCCTATCATGGAACTGTGGTGCTCTGACAAACAGTACTCAACACACAGATAACCACTTTGGCCCTGGATGCCCTCTGATATTCTCAAAGTTTAGAAGAGCCCTCTCTTCCCATGGACTTTATTTAAAATGTTGACCTTTGTGACAAAAGTCACCCGTAAATGTGTAAAGAAAGGCAACAGCAAAGAGACTGTCAGCAGATAAATCTCAATTCCTCCTGGTTCGACAGAGTTGCTTCATACTTTAAACATGCAAGTGAAAACTGAATTTACTGATCTAAAATTGTCATTAAGTCACCATTGCTATTATTCTCTATTTCTTTCAGAATAAAGCAGTATTATTATTTTGAGTTGTTTCTATATATGTGTTCTTTCCATAGCCAAAATATCTTTTTTCTCTAAGAAACCATCATTATAATTTTTGTTTAATTGGGTTTTTCAAGCTCATAGCTTCTAACATTATCTAAAATTACCTAAAAACAAAGCTACTGGATTTTCTTGGTGGAACAGAGAATCATTCTACTGAAAATTACGATGACAGCATCTAAAGATCTCATAGTAAAAAGAAAAAATGGAACATAGAAACAAAAGTCAACAAAAGCCAACAAAAGAACGAAAAAAGCAACAGTTACTTCTCATAATTCTGTGTTATAACACAACCTGATTTCTAACCAATACTAAGCGGAGATTCCTGCTGCACAAACTGGCAAAGTGGACACCCAAATATTCATCATGGCTTTCATGCACATAATGTCAAAGACTTCCAAGAAAATGTTGTTATACTGCTGGAAGAAACTGATAACTCAAAACCTTAAAATACAATTTTTTTCTATTTAATGCAAGGAGTTTATACAGGTTTCTTAATAAACAAAAGAGAAATAAGCAATCAGAGAATTTACACAAACTCCTATGCTCACATGCCTGTATACAGCCTTTTTTAGTACCTTTTTTTTTCCACCACTTCCCCCACCAGCCCCCTCCTTGTTATATCTGGTCTGAACTGTATGCTATCACCCATGCCATGTAAGATACCAAGGCCACAGGCCAAATTCCACTCCCCGTTACACAGATTCAACCTTTAACGTCAGAAGATTTGCACAAGTGTAAACCAATAATAGATTTTGGCTGCCCTTATAGACCCGATTTTGGCAGGTGGACTGAACAGGATTGGAAAGTTGTATTTATTTACCTCAGGAAACTGGAATTCACATCCAGCTTAAAAGAGATTTGAAAGCTTTATGGCCCAAAAAGCTAATCTCTAATGGAATTCCCCACAGTATAAAATCACCATAAAGGAGAGTTCTTGCACAATTCATGTTTATGCCTTTAATTGCTGTTTAGAAGAGGTCCAGGAACAAACAAGCAGGACAGTGCAAAGCAGAGGCAAGGTGCAATTGGAGCAAAGGCACAGGAGTAGGACTTGGAGCCAGCACTACTTATTGTGAGCCTGGCTGCTTGTGAAGGGTTGCCATTCCCCTGCGGCTTCTGAGAGTGCTGAATTACAGATACAATGGCAGGGAAAGGGAAGGGAGGTAAAAATAAAGTGCCCTTTGAGAATTTTTAATAAGCCTAACAAAGAAATCATGCAACTTGGGAAGATGTAAATCACTTCTGAGCTGAAAAGCTCATTATTTATGCAATATAGGCAGCTATTTCAAAATTGCCATGGAAGTTATTAGGAATACAGTTTTTAATTCAGCAACAAATGCAATATACGATGTATATAAATAAAATGTATAAAATTGGAGTGAAGACAGATTTTCAATGTCAACACACCATAAATTGCAAGTAGCAGTCAAGCTCTACATTATCATTAGAAGGTGGGCTGCTTCTTCAAATTAGTACTCCTGGGAAAGGAAATAACGCATATTCAAAAAAGGAGCTGCTGGCCAGTGCACCCTAACAGGCTTAAGATCAACCAAAGGAGGATCACTGCAATGAGGCACGAACATAACATTACTTCACCAAAGCAGATATTTAACACTTGGTAGCCCTACAAAAAATGCATGTTAGACAGAAGAACAAATAAGCCTGAATTTCAGGGAGCAAGCAGCAGAGCAGAGGAAGATACCTGCAGGACAGCAGCACAGTAAATGTGGCTGAGAGGAATGTGTGGGATTAACATAAGCACTTCAAAGCTTTGCTTTGAGATGCAATTGGCAGATATGCCATGCACAGAAGTTTAGTGTCCAGACAACTAAACTAAAGAGCTAATTAGTAGTACTGGGAAGGTGACTGTCACTCACTGAGAAGCACTGAGATTCAATGTCCAAATCAAAAGATTCAAGATTATGCAGATTCAATTCTACTGAGAAGGATGTTGTCAACTTCTGTAAGACACCTCATCCTCCTCACTGGATAAGATCCAGAGGCAGATTTACTTGACAAGGTTTTGCACCAAGTCAAAGTCATTTAGCTCCTCAGCATCAGGGAACCTTGGTGCACTAAGTGCCCCGTTTCAACAAGTGATCACAATGGAGCTTTTGAGTTTATTTCCTTAATATTTAGGAAGCTCCCTTAGCTTCAAGCCACACAGCTTACTAGACCCAGGCAAACAAGAGCACTTGACAGCAGAGCCAAGCCAAAGAGCTTAGCTGGGATCAACAAGCTGTTAGAGCTGACTACACACATTTGAAAAAAATATTACATAAAGTGATATGTATCTAAGGTCACTGTGGGAGCCAGGAAGCAGTGCCAAGACATTCTCACAGGCTTCTCCTTTCCTTGGCTTGCCCTCATTCATGGACAGAGAGCCCAGCCCAAGCCAGGGCTCAGTGGAAGCTTCTGCTGGCTTTACCCACCTCTGACGACTGTCAGGTCATGTTGCAGAGTCACTTATATTTAGATGAACAGGTGGGCAGCCCCATTTCCAATTTAATCAAGTTAACACTTTCTATTTCTTCATGGTTTCCATATTCTAATTAGCTCACTGTTGCAAACTAAGGAATGAGCTACTCAAATCTGTTAGAAGTTACCAATGCTATTCCTCCACAAACATAAACATTTTTTTCTCTTTAAAGGGAGAAGTTTCAATGCACAAATTTGAAAGCCCACGACTTTTCTAACATCCCTAAACACAAAGATTTAACAGTGAAAAATGCCCCAAACTCATGTTAAAATTGACAGAGAAGATGAAAATTTAGCATTACTTTTATATAGAGAGCTTATGGGTTAATGTCATATTAAACACTGCCATTTTCCCACTTCCTACCGGGAATTCTATGGGATTACAAAAAAGTTCATAAAATGGTTTGGGTTGGAAGGGAATTGAAAGATCAACTAGCTCCAAACCCCTTGCTAACGGAAGGGGCACCTTGCACAAGATCTAGCAGACCAAAGCCCCATCCAATCGAGCCTTGAACACTTCCAGGGATGGGGCACCCACAGATCCTCTGAGTAATTTGTGCCAGTGTCTATCTTCACAGTAAAAGGTTTCTAGCTAATATCTAACTTAAATCTACCCTCTGTCTGCTTAAGCCCATTAGACCTTATCCTGTCACTACATAGCTGTATGAAAAGTCCCTCTTCAGCTCTTTTGGAAGCCCTTTCAGATACTGGAAGGTCCTCTAAGAGCTTCATCTTCTCCAGGCTGAACAATTTCAATTTCCCCAGCCTGCCTTCGTAGGAGAGGTGTTCCAGCCTCCTGAGAATCTTTTGGTCCTGCTCCCCAGGAGGTAGAGTGGGGAACCTCATTCTAACAGGTCCCCATCCTTCTTAGCCATCTTCTCCCTGCCAGATCTGGATGCAGAACTCCAGGTTGGGGCTCACAAGACAAGAGCAGCAGAATGCCCTCCCTTGATCTGCTGGTGAGACTGTTTTGTTGGCTTTATGGGTTGCAAGGACATACTGCCAGGTCAGCTTGACTTTCTCATCAATCAACATCCTCAAGTTCTTCCCTCAGGGCTGCTCTCAATCCCTGCTCTACCCAGCCTCTATTGGTACTTGAGACTGCCTCCACCCAGTTGTCAGCCCTTGCCCTGGGCTTTGTTGAATTTCAGGAGGTTTGCACAGATCCACCACTCAATCCTAAGCCACTCTGGATGGAAACCCACCCTTCCAGTGTGTTGAGTTCTAGAAACTTGTGTTCAATTCTCAGAAACAAAGACCATGTGCTGCAACAGAGGTGTCAACAAAGCCTAGAGAGCCCTCTTTGGCCTCCCCACTCCCTGTATCTGGAAATATGCCCTGGAGACTAGGGAAGAATCAGAGTAACATTCCTCAATATATTATATCACCAGGTTGGCAGAGGCCCAGGGCTCTCCACCCCCAGGCTGCCAGCATGACACCTTTCACTAGCAGAGCTCCCTCAACCCACACATCTTTCTCAGAGGTCTGGAGTCAGACAGCACAGCCAAAGAGTGACAGACTCATTTCACCTGAGTGCATGCAAACAGACCCACTGGGCAGCCTCACCTTGGGCCAGGTTCTGGTTTCTGTTACTGCAGTCCAGCTCTGGGGTATTTACCTCAACATAATTATTAGAACAGGTAAGTAGAAAAACTAAAACTAGAGTAGCCTTTTCAATGAAACCAGCAAGACATCCTGCTCCCTTAAGGCACACTGCTTATTCCTTTCTATAGAAAGCAGAATTAGCTTTCTGGTCTTGGGGATTTTTTATGACACAATCTCAGATTCACCACAGTAAGTCACTTACAAGGTTATCAAAGGTGTGCATGCCCTGTGGGAACCCCAAAGTCTTACTGATGACTGCCAGCATTTTCCCTCTGTGTTTTAAAAATCTAAGCGATTTTATCATCATAAAGTGTTGATAGAAAACCACAAGTGACAGTCTCCATTTTCACTCATGTTTTGTGATAATTTAAAATAACATAGTGGTAGTAAATGTGTTCACAAAATGGCATGATGAGCAGGCAACTCTTCCCATTGCCCTGATGACAGGTAGGGTTAATGTCAGCAGTGTAAAGGATAATTAATCTTCTGTCAGTGCAGCTGCTTCACATAATTTCATTCTAATAGTGAATATCACATATCTTTGCCAAGTCAACTTAAAGGAGTAGAAACAGAATACTGTATTCAGATGTAGTTTGCCACAATCAATTCCACCCTCATTGTAGTGAGTTCTCTAAACTCATGAATTTATAGCTTTCTGATGCTGTTTAGTTCCTATGCATGTCTGAATAAATTTGTTAAATTTACTGCCTCTAGTGACAGAGGTGTCCTCTGGGCCTTCTAATAAAAGACATGGCCTTTACAACTCAGGGTAAAGAATCTAAGTTTTTGTTTGAAGACTTTGCAGATATTTTTAAAGCAACATCCATGTGGCATCCAGCTTGTTCACACATTGAGAGACAGGACCTTTATAAATTCTCCTACTCCTGCTGGAATATAAAGATGGACAGTGAAATAGCCACTGAAACTGATTTCTAGCATGCAAATGAACAATCTAACTAATCCCACCATCCATATGGAACTTCTCACCTACAGGCAGAAAAGTTGCTCCTTTATAAACAGCTCCATGAGAGGTAAAGGCAACTCATTCTCCTTTTCACCATATACACATAATGCTTAAGAAAAACTTGCAACAGAAAGCTTGGAAAAAAAGCCTTTGAGATGGAAAGCTCATAGACCATCCCCAGAGAAGCTGGAAGAAGCTGCAGGACATCCCTGATTGCTGCTGTTGTTTCGCAGAAAGGCATGTGAGACCCACCCCCCACACCCAATTGCCATGTTCTCTGTGCCATTCACAGAGCATTGCATTCCACTTGGCAGTATATTTCTTTACTGTTGTACAATTTTGCAAAACGTTGTGGCTAAAATAAAAAGGAGGAAAACAAACCTTTAGGAATGCTGAGTACAAAAATGTTTAGAAGGATCCAGAGGTGAGGAATATAAGGGAGGCAGTCTAATGAGGGTTTAATCTGTGTAGCTCCAGTAGCTCTGCACAGACCTAGAGAAGTAGACAAGAAAGCAAGAAATTATCATCAAGGATCCAGAAATAGAGCAACATGGAAAAGTGCACCAAATGCAAAAAATATCACCCACTGGGTGGCCTGTATCCAACTTCATGGAAAGCAGCAATCAATCAGCTTTGACAGCAGTGTTTAATGTTACTGAGCTAAGAGCAGACTCATAAGCAAAACAAGCTCACTGAGAAAGTGACAAACTTAAACTTCAAAGACATTAATTAGGAAGAAATCTAAGAAGCATTTTCAGAGAGAAGGTTGTGTTCAAAGTTGCAATTTTGTGCACTGCCATCACAGGATTTAACACTAAGCCCATGAAGAAGAGTACTGACTTTAACAAGTTTTTCCATAAGTATAAACAGGTGCTGGTAGTTCCAGGTCCCAAAGCAGACATGAAACCATGCTCCCTGTGTGAGATTAATTCCACAGTTGAATACAAGCACAGGAAAAATGCTTGAAAATTCTGCCAAGTTATTCTGCCCAAACGTGAAATTTTCACAGCCAAAGAGCACAAGATTAGCTAGCACCAGGGTGTAGAAATGGCCTGACTGGCTCTGGAGTTTCACAAGTAGATTAATATGCAAGAATGGAGTAAAAACAAAAATAAAATTTAAAAAATAAAAGTATTTGCAGGTATACATCTGTTACTGAGAGTGGGAGGTAATGCAAACAAAAAGTTTGAACTTATGGAGAGAATTGCCAGATATACAAGGGAGACCAATTAAATGCTTGGAGCAGTGCTACCGCAAAATGCCAGAGTCAGGAAACTGAAAAAGTTCTTAAGGAAATACCTGGGCATGTCATTTGGCCTTCCAGAAGCAATTCACAACAGCAGAAGCTGTTAAATACATCCAAGGGCATGTTAAGACAACAGACTTTTCCTCCTGTTTTCCAGGGCATTTTAACAATTCAGATTTAATCTAGCAAGTCTCTGCTACAGTTAATATTCACAGGAATATTTTCTGAGCTAATTACACATATTGCTAGAGTTATCAATCTATCTTTTGGGGGCTTTTTTAAACACATACTAGGAGCCCATTTTGCTTCCTCATCAAAGGTGCAATGATTTCCTGGTTCAGAAGGTAGACCTTACACAGGAAAATTACATTCTTCTATTAGAAATGCACTCATAATTTCTACAATATATAACAAACCTAAGCAAACCTGTGTTCTAGAGCAATGACATGTCCCAGGTTGGAAAAGGGCTCTTCTATATTCTATTGGCATCTGTACATAGAGATTCTAAGACAGGAGCAGGTGAATGACCTCGACTTTCATCACTTACCTGAGACCAATATCACCAGGCCCTTCACACAGCTGGGGACTTGATCTGGTGTGAGTACACAAAGAAGCAGATGTGAGAGAGGCATAAATAAGAGTGAAGGATATAGTTTCTTTTTGCTCAAGTCTCATGGCCAGTGTTCACTAGATTGAGGTGCATCTTTTTTTGCCATACACAAATTGCCCCAGATTAACCTGGGGCAAGAGAGGTCATTGGGAATTATGAAGACAGATGATGTAGATAAGCACAGTTACTATTATCCCTTTAAATATGATGAAATCTCATTTTTTAGGGGTGTAAGTTTATCAAATGTGAAGATGCTGCTTCTCCAGGCACACTGTAGCACACTCGTGTTCAGAGTCCTCGGACATTTCTACAATCAGACTCTCTGCTTCTCAGACACACTGCTACTCTGTTGGGTACTGCTAATATATAGAGGTCTCCTTACACAGGAGTATTAGAGCACCTGGCAAACATTAATCACAGCACCCTGTGTAACTGTAAACACATTGCAGTAAGGAAATTAAGCAGAAGCAGCCCTCATCCAAACAGGAAATCCACATTCAAGTGGTAAATTGATCCACCTTATCTCAAATCTTCAGCCAGTTCTTAAACACTAGACTATACACCTCCTAAGATCTTGCACAAACCATGGTATTTTTCATCATTGGTAAAAATAATTCCTTTGTTAACTTCATAACAAGGACACTGGACAATGCTTTCAGACATAGAGCAAATGGGCTTTCAGAGAAAAACATGCAAAATGAAAATTATTTTCGCAAAATCGGAAGCATGACATATTAGAAATCCTCCTGAATAATGACAATATGCCACCGTTTCCCTCCCAACACACACCACTTAAGTGAAATAAACAAGAGAAGAAAAAAAACCAAACCTATCTGGCTATTAAAAAACAGAAGTCAAATGTTTTTGTCTAAAACCATAAGAACTAGAATACTATGGAAATTTCACTGATCAACAAAATAGTTGATCAAGCACTTTTTCTTTTCAATTTGATACTGGCAGAATAGTTTTATCCAGAAAAAAAAGGCATCTTTCGGAACTGTCCGTTTTTGGCCCATACATCTAGGGCAGTAAAGAGAAAGCCACTACTCCAAGTCATTCCAGAAGGAAGCAACATCTGCAGCAATTGATAGTAGTTTTGTCTGCAGCAGAAAAAACCAGACACAGTACGCACATAAAAAAAAACAGTGGTGATCATCAGTAATTAAGAAACTAAATACAGTTCACAAAGTAGTTCTTTCAAAATAGGAGAGACAAAGAAATAAAAGCAATTTGAGAGAGGAAGTGAAGGCTGTGCACAGTAGTCTGTGATCTCACAGAGGAAATGCACTTGGCCAGACTTGCTGGAATGCACACAGAGTAACATTATTACTTGAAAACTGCATATGAGCTACCAGTGTCACCCTATTTGCAAAACAGAAGCCACAAAAATATGAGAACTGCAGCCATACTATAAGCACTGCAATTCAGCAGAGCTAGAGGGATATGTCTGGAGATTCAATTAAAAAAATAATCTAGTAAATAGCAGAGACAAAAATTCCAAGTATTTGTTACACTATTCCTCTGTTAGTAAGGATTCTAGACCAAACAAAAACCAATATCACAAAGACAGCTCTACCAGATATACCTGGCATGAACAGAACAGAATTCACCATGAAGCTATGATACCATGTAAAATAAATCTTGAGGTCACTGACTGCAGAGGTTAGAAAGACATTTAGCCCTTTCTTTCTGCTATTTGTGACAAAGGAAAACTCCTCCCTGAGTTGTCCCCAAGGTTTCCTACACAGGAAGCAAGAGAAGCACAATTTTTCAGAAAACATTCCAGATAGGGTTCCACCTGAGCTTTTGAGCCCGTTTGACACTGATGTTGCCAGATACAGATTGCTTTCTGGTCTTTGTGGAAGGTCACAAATCATCTTGGATCTCACTACTCACAGAGAAAACTTCTCAAACCAGGATGCAACCTGTAGGGGGTCTAGGATGGGCTTTTTCCATTGTCTTGTTTAAAATGTTGCTGGCCACCAAGGCAGATCGGGTTTTGCTCCATCTTAAGAAGAGAATTCCCAGCACTTACCAGAAATAATTTAAGCCAATTTCAGAGCACAAGGGAGAAAATTCCTGTTTAATAGAGGTATCTGCACACATGGAATAACTACATTTAACCTTATCTTGTGAAGGTAGAAATCTATGTGCCTAATTTTAAACCTTTATTTCACATTTTATAAATACATACCAAGTCCAAATGGGGAAAAATATCAGGACACACTCACTGTAATTAAAATTAGACTTTATCACTTCAAAATGCATCCTCTCAGATGCATCACATTTGCTTTAACGTTCAAGTGAGAATCCTAGGAGACTTCTTGTTGTGGGCTTTTTAAGCTAATATCAGATGCAAATTTGGTTGATGAATAATATGCACTGACAAACTGCAAACAAGATGTTGATAAGCAAAATAGATACTTAAAGTGAAAAGGTATCTGAACTTTGTAATGGGGCCTCAGGAGTTACAGACCAAACCTTGCATATTCATGAAAATAATTATTTCACAAGGCAAAAAAAAAAAAAAAAAGAAGAAAAATCACCTCAGCAGCACATTCTGAAGGGAATGAAAATACATTCATTAGTTTGCTGTCATAGACAGGGAATAACTATAGCTTTAGAAGTCATGTTTTCTTTATCTTTTTAATAACAGGTTTAAACTCCAAACTCCTATGACAAGAAATGCTACTTGACCACAAAAGGAGCGCGATCCTCACAAGCTGCATAAAAAGATGGAGAGAAAGAATCAAACCATTTCAGAGTTTCTTTTAGTGCCCAGTGAATAGTGCCCTCTGGGTGTCCATTAGAATATTTTGTGGTTCTTCTGTGGAAGCCTTAGGTGCCCAGTAGGGATTGAAGTCTGTCAATTCATTACCTATGGGATGGTCATCAACTTGCAGAAAGTATCACTTGTTCTTGAAGAAATTACATTAGTGCAGATGAAAGAGGAGATATTCCCTTCTGAGAGAGATATTTTTAGTTCTATCATATAATAAAAACATCAGTAACACAGGTAAAGGGTGGATTTGCAAATTACAAAGTTCTGGCAGCAGTTCAGATCATCTCCCTTATTCAGCAACACATTTATTCCTAGGGTTAACCTTTAGCATGCTTAACATGCTTCACTGAATAGCAAAGACCTGCACAAGTAATGGAAAAGGTAAATGTAAGCATGCAGCAAGAGAGGCATTACATAGACTATTTTCAAATTTCTAGCTTAGTCTAAGATTTTAAATCAAAGTTTCCTGGATATAACCTGTGAAGTTATCCAGGCACATTTTGAAATTAATTCATTGGAAGAAAGGAGTCTTATCAATATGAGAGTATAAAATTTTCAATTAATTCATGCATATGGATATATTTGAATGCAAACAGGTATTAGAAACAGTTGAGAAAATTCTTCAGAACACCAAGTGATTGTATTTCAGAAATGCTGCAAGCTTGATGCATTAAGAGAAGAACTAAAGGAATATTAGAACTGACCATGAAGCACTCTAAACTACAACATTTTTCACAAATATCCTAGTTAACTTTTTTACTCATTTGTAAAGGCACGTTGGTGAATGATTGTATTATCCCTTGGAATAAGATGAGATGCTTGAAGTCTTTGAAAGAGGCATAACGAGTAACAGAACCTCCTGTAACTGTTTAAAAAGTTATGGAATAAGAGTTTTGTTCAGACCCTTTTAGAGACAACAGTAAAATCCATCCATCCAACTCCAATAACATGTCCTTGCTGCACAGTTTATAGCATATGAACATAGATTATAGAGCTACATGTTTTTCCACTTAGAACCACCTGTTAAACCACAGTTGCATTTCTTCCCTTGAACCCTGTTTTCGTAATATCTCTCTACCAGGTGATACAAAATTTGTGATATTGGGTTAAGAAAAGTATAAGGAAGCACCAATGCTTCTATTGAAAGCCACTAAACAACTGTCAAAAGCCAATGAAGTTTTCTAACAAAATCTCCACACCAAAGTGCTACCCTGAAATACTTGAAGATGCATCCTGTAGGTATTGTAAGATAAAACTTTACAGAGTTCTATGTGGCTGCAGGCAGGCCAAAAGCTCTGCCAAGGCTGCAAAGTGACTGTTTGAGTAATTTAGCCTAGCGCTGAACACATGCAAAGATGACCTCCACAACTGAATAACTAACATACTTCTAGGCTTGTAGCTTGGTAATTCAAGCCTGAATCTCCTTCCAAACAACCATTTAGAAGATACACTGTTTTAAACTGGAGTTGAACTGTAAGAAAATGGCAGGATTCAGCTGTAAATCTCAAAGTCACAGCTGGTATGCTATTCTCCCCAAAAATGAGCTATACCTATTCATTATTCCAGCACAGTTCATGTAAATATTAGGGTTTAGCCTCTGAGGATAGAATGACACCAGGTTTGTCCTGTAAACGGCCGTGAATGCCTATGATATTATATAACGTGCGGGAAAAAAATCCCACTAAGATAAATGTTTGTACAAAGTGGTTAAATTAAACCATTTTGGATGACTATTTTTGTGTAACAACAGGAATTAATAGAGGAAGTAATGCACCAAAACCAAACACATTTCTCTCTCTTCTGTGGAAGTTTGTCACAAAAAAGCAAGGAAAATGTAATTTATACATTTTATAAATAATAAATTAAAATTCTCATTTCTATAAAAATAAATTCTTTATGACAGAGGTGATATTTTATCCAAGTGTTTGTTCAATGTTTTTGCTAAGCGCAGTAGAATCTATTGAGGTATTTCCTAAATGGCCTCTTTATTCTGATTTTTTCCATGCCTTTATTTAAAAAGAAATAAAATTTCTGGAACAAATGGTAGGATGCATCAGCTAAACAGTCAACATTGAACATCATCAGTGTGACATTGGAAAGAACAGCATAAAGCTGGTCCATATCAGCTCCATTGAAAGATGCCTACAAGCAAGACAATGGTGCATGATGAATCAAAATGTAACACTATTTTGTTATTCTGCCTTTGATTTATGGAGCAGAAGTAAAAATAGAATCAAGGTACAGTTTTCTGTAACATTTTATTTACCTCTGATGTAAAGTAAAAAACTGTTTATCTTTTAAAGCACAGTACAGATTAGGTGCAACATAAATTATTCCAAAAGTAACTCCTCTAAAGCCACAGCATTAATTTTTCTTTTCTTCTGGTGCTTACATACTGACAGATGGAATGACATGTTTTGGGTCAGGGGGCTTTTCCACCAAGCAGAACAAGTCAATTTACATTCTCATCAAGACCTAGCAGCCTGTGTTTGAATTTCCTTTATTATATTGGTAAAGTATACCACTTTAAAAATTACTAATTTACCCTGTGAAAAGTAAATACTTGAACCTTATCACATCATTCTTTATAAGGCTCTAGGCCAGACTGTCCTAACCAGAAAACTCTGCTTTACTTAATCAAGAGCACAACTGGTTTGATGTTGCATAATACTAGATACTTTATGAGTCAAGTACTACTTATGCACATCAGGTACCAAATTCACCCTTTCCTTGTGCTCTTGTAATGCCCCAGACAAGGGGAATGCACAGGCCTGGGGAAGGCTGGATGACTAAGGGGATAAGCAACTATTGAAAATTAAAGATTAAAAAATAAATGCAACAAGTTCAGCTTACAAAACAATTACCTCTAAACTTGTATGCAAAAAACACAAGCTAGAATAGAAAAAAACATTATTTTCTTAGTAAAAAAGAATTCTAGGAGAAGGTTAATGTAAAAGGTATAAAGCAAGCCTTGAAAGGGTGAACTGGGGAGAGAGAATGAGCTGGCCATTATTTCAGGAAACCTTGTCAACAAGATTTCATCAATATTTGAGGGGAGAGGGGCATTTAAACATGTGGGGAGTTGTGGAAGTGTCAGGGAACAGAATAAGTGAATCTCACTTAACAGGCAATATGTTTCTACACACATCCAACATACCACTGTACTATTAAAGACACAGCCTATAAACACTCATCAAATCAAAAAGATCATGGTCTAAAAAGGAGTGAAGGTTGTTGTAAGGAAATTAAAGGAAACTGTAAATTGGTAAATGGTTGACCAATCTCTAGAGGCTACAGGTAGCAGGAGTTATTAATTTTTTCTGAATTTATATAGCATTTAAATTGGTGTTCCTACACCAATTGGAAAGATCAATGTCCTGATTGGCTATCACAGAACAATATAGGATTCGGAATAAATAACCTGCAACAAAGATTTTTTAAAAGGTTTAAAAGCACTTGGGTGGAGGAATTAAACCGATCTTAACTTAGAAGTAAAAAGATCTCTCAAAAGACATTCTGACCTATAGAAAACAACACACAGACTAACATGCTATACTGAGGGCCACACACTTTTGAGAAGCTACATGCTAAAAGCATATCAATTAATGGAAGCTGATTTTGTTTGGTTGAGGGTTTTTCTTCCTCCAGGCAAATATTGTAAGTAGAAATACTTGGCATGGTCATGAGATGATCACAGTGAAAGTATTTAACGTAACACTGAAGCAGAAGAAAATTATAGCCCTTTTGTTGGTGTCCACTACAGAGGCCACTGGGGGATTTTTGTATCAGAAATAAGATTCAAGTTCTGCCTGACACTACAGTTACCATGTCAAACCCTAAATAATCTGCAAAAAATCACTAACTACGTCAGAGACAGCTTTTGTATCTACTAAAAATATGACTGCAGCCAAAAGAACTGTTTAGGTGCCAGATGTGAAAGCTATCAGACTAAATAATTGAGCTTATTTTCAAATTCTGTTGCCCCAAACATGCTAGTATAGCTACTTATATTTACTTCTTAAAGACTTAACTAACACTTCAGTCAAGAGTTACAAAAAGAAAGTTTGATCCTGTTTTATCAGTGGGAAATTTTTCTCATTTCAAGACAACCAGACCAATCCAAGGGGTCTTGCACAGGTACAGAAGTTTGAAGAGAACAGCAAGTCCAGGAGAATTCAGAAGTGAATCTGGCAGATGACGCAGTTTGTCAGGCTGACAAGTTGATCAGCACAGTAGTGTGAGAAACCAACACCACTCAAATCTGGCACAAGTTAATTCCTCCAGTCTTCACCAAAACAAGCCTACATCCCCTGGCAGACAGACTGAATGCATCCATCCTTTCCCCCACCATCCCTCCTCCCAAGCCACTGGCTCCAGTGGGTGCTCCAGTCCTCACAGGCAGTGACAAACTGCATCAAACCTCCCCACAGCTTCTGAAGTGCAGTCATGCAGTAATTGCCCAGCATAAAAATACTGGGCTCTGAAGTCTCTAAAAAGCAAAACCAGGAAGATACAAGTACAGTCAAAACCAAAAGTGAGTCCAGAGCAACATAAGAGAAAAATACAACATACCTAAATCAACCAGTATGATTCATGTTGCAACCCAGAGCAGTAGCACAAGACCCTCACTCTACGGAGCCAGAGGGTCATTGAACAGTCTGACTTTGCCCCATGAATCACAATTACAGCAACACCTGTGGTCAATGACTAAAACCCATGGTGCTCAATAACCCTTAACACCTTGTTTTCACCTTGAGACAGTTGCTGCAAGTTTCTTGGCTTTCCATGTAGAAAGTGATTTTCCTTCTATCTGTTAGCAGATGTTTATATCCTTGTTGCATTCTAATGCCTTCCATTATTTACTGTGTCGAGATCAATTGTGTAGAAGCCTGCGCTCATTTGCTAGACCTGCAGGCTGGGCAAGATGGGCTGTGAGTACTTGAGAGGCAGCTCTGTTCTTTCCCCACATTGTTGAGGACACTCCAAAAAACTCTTCTTTGACCACTATTACCCAAATTTTAAATGTTACATCAATTTTATAGTTTTGCTTGGGCAATGTCAGTTCTACACAGAACAGGGAAAGTGGAACCTAGAGATGGTTGTAGCCCATAACTCTGGCATTGCTATCAGATTCTTGTGGCTTTATAGGGAAGATGTAGCAATCCAGCTTGCTGTACAGCTTCATGTTCTTCCTTGTCTAATACCAAATGCACATTAGTAGGAGCAGCCTAGGTGCATTAATTTTGAAGTTCATCTTCAACCAACTTATCTCTCTCATATAAAAGTCACGATTGATGGAAGCAGTGAAAGGGGGAAACAGCAAAAGCAGAAGGTACTAGAGCAGCTGTAGATACATCCATTCTCTTCATTTCAACCAACTCTGCATTATCTTCCAGCTGTAAGACTCATAAATTTAAGTAAAAACAAGACTATTTTCTGCTGCTCATAATTCTATTTTCATAAGAATACATGTCCAGAGACAAAATTCACTTGACATCACCACTGAGTTTTCCTCTGGCACTCAGCAGGTCTTAGCTTTGAGCCAAGTACAACCAGTGTTCAGCAATACCTGACTTGATGATTGTCCCTGTGCAGAGTGTTGGCTAACAAAGGCAACTCACAGTACAAACAAAGCTTTGAACCCTTGCAGGCCACTCAAACCTGGCTTTTGTTTCTCATGTCTGCAGCAAAAACTCAGTAGCACACATTTCACACTTCCATGAATTCATTTGTGAGAACTTTCAGAGATTGTTCATCTAAAAACTTGAGGAGCAAATCTATTGTGCAGTTTGTTAATTGGAAAGAAAATGTATATACAAAATTCCCATAGGACAACCCTTTATTAAGTGAATGCAAAAGCAAACATTATTATGTAAATATTAAACAGGAACCATGAATACTGAAGAGGATACAAAAGTCACTGTTTTTACAGCAACATATGTATTTTGTTCTGATTATGTTCTAAGCTATCCTAGTGTCCAGGGTTCTTCCACCCTCCAGCCAAGCTCCTCACCTGTCCCCAGATGTCTATTCCTCATTCCTTTTGTCTCCTTCTACATTCAAGCTTCTTACACCACCTGGCTGGAGCTCCATCATCCAAGGCAGTGACAGTCTCCTACTTGCCCCATCTGGTATTTCCTCAGCAGAGCAACAGAGGTGTATGTCCTGTCACCGCACGCTGCCATGGTTCAAACAATGGCTAGTGCTGGTCCTGAAGTACTTTTCCATTCCACTAAAATGTTTTTTTTTTAAATATAATTAATCTTTTCTGAAGAATTATGCCAAAGGCCTGTTGAATTATTCCCTCAGAGCAAAGATAACTACTTAGTATGAAATTGGGATGGTTTTAGGAGCAGTGTTTGCATTTACCTGTCTTAACCCAGACTTCTGCTAGGGCAAGTCTTCTAGTCTCATTTTTTTACATTATTGTTGAACCTAGGTATGAATATTTAGTCCAGCAGCCCAAAATACCATCTAGTCTGTAATTAAAGGTTGCAGAACACAGTTTCAGCTGACTGTCAAGCCTATAGTGATCACATACATGAGAATAAACCAAATCCATTCCTTAAAAATATTGGACGTAGCTAAATTTAAAGTAAAAACAGCAGAGGGGCTGTGAAGCAGGGGCCTCACACACAGCCCCTGCAGGTTCACATTTAATGGAGTTCTCAGCCCACAAAGAACTTGACTTCCAAATGAGCAACACACAATTAGCATGAGACTTAGTCAAAACTCCAGCAATAAGATGACTCAGCGTACTGTATGGGGAACTGAATCTGCAGGCAGGGAAAGTTTGAGTGATTTTTTTTTTGTTATTGGTGTATGTGGTTGGCTGGTTTGTGGTTTTTTAGTGGTAGTGTTGGTTTGTCATTAATGCACATCAAATGTGATGATTTATTACTTATGAGCAGCTCCAGTGCAGTACCATAACACTAAGAAAACCACATCTTCAAAAGGCAAATGTTTTTCCACACTTATAGTCATTTCTCAAAAGCCACAGGAGGAGCTTCTAGCAGATAACTTCTTAGATCACTAAACACAAAGGAAAGAACCTCTTCTCTTCTCTAAATACTTTACTCAGCTGCCGCTGTCACTCTCCTGGAGTTACACAAGTCTCCTGAGAAATGGCCCAGGTCTAATCCATGGAGCCTCAGACCTATGATCCCCTTTCTCCAACACATCCAAAATGCCTCAAAGGTAAGTGAGGTGTTCAGTCCCTGCCTACCTACATATTTAACTTGCTTTTCTGCCTGAGGCCGTTTCTGTCACAAAACCCATGGAAGCTTCTTATGAGTCAGAGCGGGAACAAGAGGAATGCTGTCCTTAGTTTGTCTTTTCATGGTCTCAGCAGGTGGCTAGGACTCAGAGCCCCTTTATTACTGCTTAAAACTCTAAAATAGAAAGAGTTTTCTTCTGAAATGTCACTTAATTCCACTGTAGGAGAGAGACTTCACTTCTTGTAAAGTGCAAATCAAAGAGTCAATACATTGTGCCAGCAATTACATTTACCATTTATTGCAAACTGTGATATAGTAATAAGTTACATCTCATGTGATATAACACTATTGCTAAATAGTTAATATTGGTTTACACTGCCATGATATACGCCACCATACTGTGTTAGTTACTATGAGTTGCCATCCAGAATTAGTTTGAAGGCCCATCAGGCATGGTATTGACTGACACCAGTATCAGATGTTTAAGGAGTGAGTCCCTATGGGGGCAATTATAGGCTAATTTACCCATCAGGGAAATTCTTCTTTAAACTCCATCAATTATACCCTGAGGCATAGGGATTTATATCTCATCCTTTTTAACTTAACTCTAGGTTATCTTATTACACTTATAAATGCTTAACCCTTTTTCAAAGCCCACTAAGCTTATTTCGCTTAGTACAACAATTATAAATTATGCATTACTTTTCAAACATGTAGATAAACACAACAAGAATACATGCTAACTGGAAAATTATTAATGGGAATTGCATAAAAATCGGTTACACTTACCATGGAGAATTCAGCCGGGCTGATCACTGAGAAACCTATCACAAATATTCAACTTAATGCCTTCCGGAAAAATTCTGTGGATTAGATAAACTGCATCTAGAATGGCAAAGTTAAGTGTCAAACATTTAACCAAAAAAAAAAAAAAGGGCAGTGTTTGCTATGTTCTCACCATATCAGTAAGCCCATTTATATGGGTGTTTCCTATGTTACAGTATCCAGTGCATCATCCAGCTTCTCAACACATAGTCACAGATGGAAGTCTGTTTTGTCAGACCTGGAATTCAGTGATTTCATGGAGAATAACACACGAGACTGCTGTGGAATTCAGTAAAAGACGCTGCATTCACATGGAAAGCAGAGAAAATGTGTTGGCATCCCCCCTCAGTGGCCCCTTGACAGAAAGGCTGTACACAGCTAAAGTTTCCTGCTTGCTGCAGAGCTGCTGGAAATGCACTGAGGTAAGGAGGCATGGGAATCAGATCACTGTACTAACAGGCACTTTCCTAGCCAGCCTGAGGAGCTGAACAAGAAAGGTTTATAAAACACAGAGGCAGAGATCCTGCCTGCTCTGTACATATAATAGGACATAGTTCACATCATGGGATCCTTCAAGGAAAACTGCATGAGCAGTAGGACCAAATTGCCACATGACCAAACTGAAAAATTGTTATATTCAGATCTGGAAAAACATCTGAGAGTCACATAATTAATCCCACATACACATTAAAGAAAATATATTTTATTTTCTTTTAGTTGCTCTGAAATCATATGTCCGCTTTCTAAGGACACAAAAGGGAGTCTGAAGTTGATTAAAACATGAGCAAATTTTCCTCTAGATACACAAGGCTACCAGGGTGAGGGAAGGGCTTTCTGGATACAATTTAAATACACTTCAAGAAATAAAGCTCAGCTGCCCTCTGACTGCTGCAACTGCCAAGTTTTTCAAGTGTTTCCTCCTCCTTTCACCCTGAGAACTTGATGGATGCACAGCTACCATTCCTAGGGGTCATTCACATCTTCTAAAGTGCCTGCTCTGTACAGGGCTGCTCTCTGCTCTCTTGTGCACAGACATAAAAGAAAGACCCTCTTCCCCACTCAAACCTCAGTCAATCCATACCAACATCTGCTGACAGGCAGGCACAGCAGAGGCAGTTTGCGAAGGAGAGGCACTTAGCTCTCCTATGCCTTTTCACTGTGGATAAATTATTCCTGGTCTCTGCCAGAGAGAGATCAGGTAGACTCCATTCTTGTCCACAGTTCTCAGAAGCCAAAAGTTAACATAAAACTTCCTATAAAATGCCTGCCTTTTAACACAGCACAAATAAAAAGCCCTGTGTGAATAATTGATGTCATGGCTCACCGGATGAAGAACCAGAAGTATTTCACATCAGTCCCAAAACTTCATTTATCCTAAATGTCATGCAAGATGAAAACATTTGTTTCAGTTTAAGAGACCCCTACCTCCTTTCCTACATATAAATTTGTTTCATTTGGGATTAGGGGTTTTTGTTGGATTGGGGGGAAGGACAAGAGATGGAAGTTACAGCAGTCAGAGGATTTTTAATAAAAGTTAAAGAACTAAACTCTTCAAAAAAAAAACAATTTGCCACTGGTTGGAATCATCACAGTTGTCACAGGAAATCCAAGTTCACATTCCCACGTCAAGCAAGCACAGAACAATGGGGGCCCAGGTATCCTATATCACATTCTAGTATTGCATCCAGGAGTCTACAGTTCCTGGAGATGGAAGGATGCATTAGCAGTATCTCACGCCATCTGAGCTGGCTCTCTAATCACACTCCAGTCCTGACTTGTTTTTCTCCACCTGCAAGAACTTCCTGGATTAGAACAGTCTAAGGATAATTTCCTGTGAACCAACACTGATTTTTTTTAATGAATACATAAAGCGGGGGGGAGGGGGTGGGAAATCACCTAGTATGAAACTAAAGCTGTAATTTTATAAAACTGATGGGCACAACTACAGAAGCAATATTAGTGGAATAACAAGATTTCTTCTATGGATAAGACATTTTTGGATAGAATAACCCATACCAAACATAATGGTGCAACTGAACAGGGGAGCATTCAAGAAACTTGGTCACACAGAACACTTTCCCTCTGTATCAGGTACCAACACCTGCTCCTCTGTGCCTGGAGGGCTACTCACTAAAAGAATGACTACGCCAGTGCTACCATGTCACCACCCTCAAAGAGGACTCCAAAGGACCTGGGAGATGCACAGCAGATACCAACAGAAGCAAGATTATGGGCACTTGAAGTGCCACAGGCAATTCCAGATACAATGTTTTGTTGTTTACAAACATAGTGCTATTCAGGTCAAAAAAGCATTTTAGATGCAGCACACTGATTTCTGACTACATTCTACCTATTTGAAACAGCTTCTGCCAGTCACAGAGAAATGAAAAGGTATCTGCTGGCACTCCAGTACTTATTCTCTCTGAAGCAGCAAGAATATTATTTAGGTATGTCATTATTGGCAACATTTCAAAGCCATTCAGTGACAAATTATTTTTTTAAATCTCATGTATAATTAAATATCTCCTTTCAATGGCTAGAGTGTAAGATAGGGGGGAATCAGTCCAAGTGGATTCCAGTCCCCTAACTAAGGGGTCACTGGGAGGGACAGTTCAAATCTGCTTTTTAAAATCTCAGAATAAGTCTAAACTTTATTCTTTCACTTAGTTACTGTTGATAGGAAATAGCTTATATTTTGTTACTCTAAGACCTAAGGTAAAATACCTTTCCCTATGGGGTAGCATCTGAATTCTAGCTGCTCATCAACTAAAAATATCATTATCTTTCAAATACCTGACAAATCTTGCATTCCCTGGCAGAAAAATCCCCTTTTTCTAGTCCTAAGCACAGACACCACACTGCCTCCCAATGCTCCTTTGGTAGGCTCTCCAGTTCAGTCTGCTCTGGTTGATGTCCCACACTCACCACAGCTCCACATTTTACCACCTCTAAGGGTCTCCAGAGAGGTTCTGTGCACTAAGGTTCCCAAGGCAGCAATGGAGTCACAATAAACAGAGCAGGGAAATCCTTCTCTAGTGACAAAGACTGAGTGACTCAAAGGCAATTCAGAGGCATTTTTATCCTCTTTTTAAAGAAATACTTTAACACACTGAGGCTCTTAAATTAACTCATAATGTGTTATGATCTTAAGTCGTGCAATACATGCTGCTGGTATCCCAGACACTGCCTTTCACACAAAACCAAAAGGCCTGACTGACAAACCATTACTTTACAAATTAAAATAGTCTGAGTTAACTTTTTAGTAGGAAAGGGAAAAGTTGCAACTCAAATAGAAAGGGCAGCCAGGACATCTAGAATTCTAATGAAGCAGATCAGAGATCTCCACCACAAAACAGGGGGGAAATATCACAGTCACAACAGCCCCAGTTCCCGTGACTGCAGAGGTAGAGTTGGATTGCCCACACTGGGCAGGCATATGGAGAGCTGCCCTTGCCCATGGCAATACCTGGGCCTGCCAGGCAACAAACCATGGCCAAGCCGGCAGTCCCAGAGCTGCTGCTGTGTGCCCAGCACACAACACAAGGGAGCTGGGGAGCACAATGCTCATGGATGCTCAATTCCACTCATCCCTCAGCAGCACTGGAGACAAACCCAAAGAGAGGATTGAAGGAAGTTCCTCCAAAGCTTATGATGACATTTTCAACTTGAATACAGTTTAATTTCTGGGGTAGCCTACAGAAATCATGAAGAGTCTGAGTAAAGAACTGTGGACACTGTGTGTAGCTAAAGACTACAGCTGTTTACAGAGACACAGCCAAATCCCTGCCCATTTCACTGGGATCAAGTGAAATGACTGAACTGGGATTCACCCCTCATTCCCAAGAGCTCCCCAGAAAGGGGAAGAAAAACATTTAGGAATTAAATCAGAGAGCCTGTTGGCATTCAGATATATTCCAATAGCTCCCCTTCCAGGAACAACATCACATTTTAGTAGATAGAGGAGAACACTGCAGTATCACTATCTCATAGCTTTTCATCCAGAGAACACCAAGAATTTGGGTTCATTGGGCTGTATATTTCAGCATTAACTTCACATTCCCTCTATCTGTAGTCTGGTAATAGTTAGGCATATTTAAATGGCTTGATCAATCTGTGATCAGCAATGTTTTAATTTTAATAGTGTGGCACACATGGCCCTCTGAGTTTCTATAAAGAGAACTTTCATTTTATTGGCCTTTAAAATGCAAAATACTTTTTTTGGTTTTCTTCCATAAAATTGTTTCAATGTAATTTAATATTTCATTATATTTTTGAATGTTTCCTCTACTTAAGTTTTAAGTCTATTTTCATAGACTATTCTTTGACTTGTTCCTCAATTATAAGTGTGCATTCCACAGACTTCTTTTCTATTAGAGTTCTTTAGTCATTTTACATTCAAACATATATTAGAAATTTGCCAAAATCCTAATCTATAATATTCTCCGGCCCTAAATTAATTTCTAGGACCAATGAAAAAAGAGGGGCATTGGGTTTTGATCACAAATCTCTAGCAATGATTTCAAGAAGTCTAAAACACTACGTCTAATTGCACTAGTTCATCTCACTGTAAGCTCCCTCACCTCCCTTGAACCATTATTAAGCTGAGCAGTAAGCAAGTCTCAACCCTGGCAGCAGAATTCACTGAAGTATTTAACCAAAAAGCCATGAGTAAACTATGATGAACGTGCAATTAGCATTGAAGAACAAATATTTTGGACTGGTAGTTTAAAAGAAAAGGCCGGCTACATGGCCTGCAATACACAGTGAGCATCAGATGGCCCAACACTGACTGTTGATTTCTTTCAGGCAACAGGCAGGAACCACTACAAAAGCAAATAGATTTCTGTGTTGCTGTATGTGCAGTGAAAATGCTGATGTTAATTTTCAGCAATGTTAGGCAGAATGCTATTTGAGCACAAGATGTTTAAAAATTGCATTTTTCAAGGGTAAATTATTGTGCTTAAAAACACAGAATAGAACCAGGGTTCTGCTGGGCCAGACTGATATTGTATCGAAATATTGGAAGAAAAATACCCTGCACAGAACTACACAAAAGAAAAAAATAAAATAAAATAAACCAAACAGACACTTCCCAAAACAGAAGAGGGTATCTGGATCTAGACAGGATTTCACTACAGCTGAAATGCCATGTACCTATGCACTGAGTGACAACTCTCAAGTCTATAAATACTCCTTAAGAAAACAGAAAGTCCAAAATTAGTTCACAATTTCTACTTTTGCAGAAAAGTTCCATTAAAATAAGCTGTGAATAGCCCCAGTTTCCTTTCCATGTGACCCAGTTGTCTGATTCCAAAAGAGTGGATTCATCACAATGAAGCAATGCTGCAAACAAGGTTCTCTAACCAACAGCAGAAAAAAAATTTCCACTTTTTAAACTAAGGCACAAATAATGAAACTTTCATTGATTCCACTCCCATTAGCACACCCAGGGAACCCAAACAGGCGACAAGGTGAGAACACATGCATGTCAGAAGAATCTACTTCCTCACACATTACACCTCAGGCACCTGTCACAGCAGCCTTGCTTCACCTGCCATGCCCCTCACAACAAGAGTCACATCCAACCTGTTCACAGGAATGGATCTAGCTTAATTAAATAGACATATGAAGATGTCCATAGATTATATTTAACATCTACACCACTGGAAACTTCCTTGCCCAATTCATTCTTCCTTTCAGACAATAGAAAGCTCATTCTTATCAGAGGCCAAGCATGCTAGTCATGCTCAGAAGGGGGTTTATTCTTACTTTCTACAAATAACACCTGGGCAGAGACAGGCATTAGTAACAGCACAAAGGTTCTGTATTCCATCTTTTCTTCCTCATCAGAAAAGCTGCTGAGAACATCAGGAACAAAAGAACTAACACTGTTGCACAGTCCTACTCCAGCTTCAAGGCCTAACACAAGCACATGGCTAAGTAAACTGACTGTCTCTAATAGCCAAAAATCAGAAAAAAACACTGCACTGATCATACCAGTAATTAAATATACTTCAACCACTTCAGTTAAAGACCCAAGCTTGTAAATTCAAGCCTTTACACCATGAATTTTCAATTTCCTGGAAGGAGGTGGGGTGGAAAAAAAAAAAAAATCACAGCTACAGAACAGCTGGATGGTCTAATTACTGCTGCATGAGCACTGATTTTGGATAAGTGTTCCAGCTTCTGCATGCCAAACATCACTTACAGGTGAAAAGCTAAAGCCCACTCCCCCCAATAGGCAGGCCATTCTAAATGAAACAAGCCCAGCTGTTTTCCCTTTGGTTCAGTGGAAGATCAGCTCACAAATTAAATCTCTTCTTGCAAAGCAACAGCAAAGTGTAATTGATTTTGTGATGGCAGAATACAAAAATTGTTCATTAGGTAAGGGCAGAAGGTAAGATTTAGCTAGCAGCTGTAATATGGACAGGGTGGAACTAGGGTTGCCTGTCTCTGCCAAATTAAAGTCGTCTCAAAAAATTATGGGGAAAAGGATCCTTGGATAGAATTATTATACAGGGAAAGATTAACAGGAATCTGATAATACCCCCAAACAAACTGACTCTTTTTATATTTCAAGTGTCACAATTTTTCCAGAAAGATAAAACCTGGAGATTAAGCACAAGCAAAAAATATTCTGGAATACTCTTGCATTTTCCACTTTTGGATCCTTATTGCCCTTAGCCCAAAGTAAGCAGCAAAATGTAATTTATCACAATAATGTTTTTACCTAATAGCAAAAAAATTCATTATAGACATTTTAAAAAAATTAATCAGGACCTATTCTAAGACCTATGTGAAAGCAAAATTACTTTGGATTTTCTATTATTCCCCTCTTTTCCTCTCTGTATGGAGGTTAAGCAGAGAAGCCCAAACTCACTGGCAGGAAGGTCTCTAATACAGTGTAAGTCCCCACTGGTTTCACAGCTGATGTACCACTGGAAAAATTGGTACAAAGAAGCAGGATTTCACTTCTGATTTCATTTCACCCTCCAATTTTACAGAGATTTCAGGGTTAGTAATAAAGACATTTTCCCCAGGTGAGATTGGCACACCACACTTCAGAGTAATGAGTGCAGTAATTTTCTGTGGAAGTTGTACTTTAGCTGGTCTGCACATGGGCTTTGATTCACCTATTTTAAATTTACTTGAGTCATTCTTATGTCAAAATGGTAAAAACCAAGACCAACCACAGGGTAGATTCATGGGACCAAAGAGTCCCTTGTGAAGCACCAAACTGCTGTCCACCAAGAGAGCAGAGCCCTTGCCTAAGGCAGGGAGCTTTGGGAACTGCAGCAATGGAGAGCTGCTAACAGATAGGAGAGATGATAGGAGCCCCTTGGAGCTGCCCTGCAGCAGCCAGTGCAGGTGGTACAAGCAGCCTCCAGATTCTTTATCTGAAACCTAGAAGCATCTGGGAAAAGCCACATTTCAGCAATGCAGGAGAAAGGCACCATCATTCCTGCTGCTTATCTGCAGGAATCTCCTGGGAGTGCTGCTTCCTGCATAAACTGTAATTACAGGGGCCTAATCAGTAAATTCCATGTTATGTTTCATCTCTTAAATGTCTACATTACTTTCAATTCCCTTTCATAATAGATCTGAGTGAACATGTAGAAACAGAATAACTGGAGAATTTACCAAGGGCACCCCTCAAAATGGAGTGGGCTCATTTCCAAGGCCACACAGAGAAGCAAAGGGACATAATACTGTAAATGAACTACAGCTTCAGTCACCTAATACATCTGCAGCAACTGTTTAGGCACCATGTCTTTGAGCCAACAAAGATTTTAAATAATATTTGTATATACAATTTTTTTTAAATTACTTACATGGAGCCTCCTATGACATAGTGACTGTACAGGGATGGGAGAGAAGTTTCAGTTATAGATGCTCTTCCTATATTAAAAAAAAAAATCCCTGTTCGTCTCTGTCTACCAGTCTAGTGAAGCAGCCAATTTGGAAAAGCACCTTGTGTGAATACCACAGCAGTCTGAGCACTCTTGGCACCTTCCATCATTTAGCAAGGCATAAAGCCCACAAGTGCATAACCAGCCAATGTACAGTGTGTTATATATATTATCTGTTTATATATATTCTGTATTATATTGAATCCCTGAGGAACTACCATGTTTATTTGCTGCAGTTTGGAAGGAAATTTCTTCCAGCACACAAAAACAAAGCTGAAAGGGAAGCTAATATTTGTTCTGCTCCCTGAGTGATATTCACCTTTCAAACAGAGAACCCCTTTGACACATAGCCAAGAAAAGACAGTGGTGGGAATTTGAATGTCATTTTTTTTCTAAGATCTGATTTGTATACAGTTACTTAATAGGGCATTTAAGTGTTGCAAACTAAATTCAAAACTCAAGTAAAATTAGTCTTAAAAACATCATCTATATATAGGGATAGACTTGAGAGAATTTATTTTTCAGCATGTTTTTAGAAATACTGGCCATATTGCCATGATATTGTTACTTCCCCCATCTTTCTCATGAGCTTACACATTAGTCAGAGCCTTGAACCCATATGTGGAACAACCTCTACTGCCTGAATAGATTTGAATCTACATCTTTCAGGTGAATGCTCCAATGTCTGCTATGAAGCTGTCCTATGAATGTTTAAACAGGCATTTCACACTGCTAGTACTAGAAAAATCCTTCCCTAATCAGACGAGGTGTTTGTGGCCCCTTTATTGATATCTCTTGCCCTTTCCCAAGCCTAAAGGGAATAAAGTGGGAAATCTTAACTATAATCTCACACTCACCCAAGGAGACATCCTGTCAACCTGAACTACACCTGGAAAATGGCACATCAAGCTGATCTCATCTTAGCAATTTGCATATTTAAGTGTTTAGCACATGTTATGCCACTCTCTGCACATTCAAGTTGACATGCACTCAAGATGACCTTTGTACTACTGATATTGCAGAAAAAATACCTTCAGATTTCATACTGCTCAGTATTCCACAAGACTAATTCAGACGACATTCAAAATATTCAGTGCTGTGATATGACAGATATGCCATTTACCTATTGTTCGTCACCCAACATACAACATTTTTTATGATTTTTGTTTCTCCCTCAGCTTCCATTTCTCATGGAGTTCATAGTTCAAGCCCACAGAGCCAGCCAAGCTTTGGGCACACAGTCAAACGTGTCATGGAGGCACTGCTAAAGTATCTTCCATTTCACTACACTTTGCATCCCAGGATTTTCTGCAACCCCTGTACACAGCTCAACATGAAGCAACTCACAAGGGAGTAATATAAAAAAAGGCATCCAGTAGCAGAAAAACAGCCCAGACTATCCCATCAGAATAGTAATTTTTAACTCATCAGCATCTAGAAATACTCTTTGAGTTCTACAAAAATTTCAAAGTCATGGATGACTTGCTCATAGAAAATATATCTGGAGATATATAAACTGATCCCAGAAATCCTTAATACCACCTCATTATTGATACATATCCAAGGCTAGGTTGGATAGCACTTTGAGCAACCTGTTCTTGTGAAAGGTCCCTGTCCACGGCAGCAGGGCTTGAAGCCAGGTGGTCTTCAAGACTCCTTCCAACACAAACCATTCCATGAGTCCATGCTTCAGTGCTCATCCAGGTACGAACTAATAGTTGCAACAAAAAACCTGGGAAACATTCTTCTATTTAAATTGTTTTTACATTTTTGCATTCATTCTGTAATTGAAAAGGGAAAAGAGACTGGTGGGGGACACAACCCATCTCCTTTCATCAGATTTGCAAACTTATAAAAGGGATTACAGTAATTTTAAGTGTATAAGGTGCACCTTTTTGACTGAAGTTTTGATCCAAACCCAGAAGTGTGCCTTATACTCCAGTGCGTCTTATATATGGACAAAATTCAGAAATTTGCCAACCCAGAAGTACAAGCCATGGCAAGCCGCCAGCCCCCCCGCCGCACATGTCGGGCACACCTCTCAGCCACGCGGCACAGCACAGTCACACTCCCCTCGCCGTGCGGCATGGGCACACCCCTCACCGCACCGCACCGTGGCAGCCGGCACTGGGGGCAGGAGTGCTGGGGCCTGCAGCACGAGGGGGGCGCCCAGGGCTGTGTTTAAAGGCTACACTGATCTGTGAAAACTGTTTGCAAATTGAGCACCTGACAGTATTCGGTTACTAATTCGTTACTTTGTTGTGCACAGATCCCTGCTTTTTTTTAAAAAGGATGCGCCTTATAGGCCGGTGTGCCTTATATATGGACAGAGTGTGGTACGCTGCCGCCAGCCTGGAAGTGCACCTTATACTCCGGTGCACATTATAGGCACGAGATTACTGTACTCTTCAGGACAGTTCCTTGTGTGCAGGTGCAATTCTGTGCTCTGATAGCTCAATACCTTTGAGGAATATAGTCAGGAATAAACCCTGTGAATGCAAAAAAGAAACTGGCCTGTGGACATTTTGACCATAGCTCTTTTCAACAGAGGCACACAAATGCTATTTGATAATTTATTATTGGATATTTTTCACAGTGATTACAGCTAGAATCATAATGGTAGGCATGCAAATAATAAAGTGGAGCCAGACTAACGAGAAACTGCCACAAATACCAAAACAAAAGCACTGAATAAAAAGTTGTGCTGAGAAATTCTTGACATAGTTCTCCTGATGCTGACTTACAATCATATTCTCCATTATACGTGTAAATATATTTACTTTGCCAATACAGTGGCCACAATAACACACACAATTGGTTTTGACAGCAGCAATAGGTTTCTTGGCTTTCTCCCATGATTTACAACCAGAATAGCAGTCACTTTCAGATGTGAAGAATTCAGCTTGTTCAAGCTTGAGTTGTGCTTAGACACAGACACAAACTCTCCTCTCTCCCATTACATCATTCCAACTATTATCAGACAGAACTTCAGATATTCTCAGTCAGCAATTACAAGTTTTTCACTTTTTTGAATTGTCATTTAAAATATTAATCATAATTTCCCTTCTAAACAGATAAGTGAAAACACTCTTGCCACTGTGCATCAAGAGACTAAATAACCAAGCAAATTGAGTTGCTGTTTTCTATGTATTTTCATTGCCTTCTAGTGCTGCCATTGGCCAATAGAATGCAGATGAACAGGAAGGAAAAACAGCACACATTTATGAATGCATTAAATGCCTTTCAAATTCATTAATTGATCACAGCTATAATTAACACGCAAATCAATCATAGCTGAAGAGACAAAATTTGTATAAAGCCATACTAAGAACAAATTGACTCCACAACCAGTTTTTTCCATATAAAGAAACATTAGTCATGTGCTAGACTCATGAGGATCCAAAATGTAAGTATCCTGACAAAGGATGCAGCAGATATCAAAGTTTATGTAAGTTTGAGGAGAGATTGTACAACTTAATGAAAGAGAAACCCCAACAGGTAATTAAATAGTAGAAGTCATCTCAGCTTTGATTGTCTCTGAGCTGCAAGCTGTTGAAAAAGCTATCAAGAGTGTTTGGGCAAAGTATTCCCATGTACCTCCCCTATTTGCAAATTCTTTAGGCATCCACTTCTGGTCACTGCTGCAGACAATAACTAGGCAAGGTGAATCTTTATTCTGAAACTGTGCAACTATTCTCATCTTTCATGTTCTTACTAGAGCACTAGTGCAGATTATCATAGCAGTATTTTACTGTGCATGATCAAGGAGAACTGCAGAAATACATCAGTATGAGCTCTAGCACAGAGTTCATGCCCAGAGTAAATTAATCAGTGGCCAGGAGGCCAGGAAAATTCACCAGTGCTAAACTCAGTCGTGCTGTGACTGGACATTTTCTGGCACTTGAGCTAAAAGTGGTGGAATCCAGCCATAAATATGCGGAGCTTAAGAAACATGGGTCAGTAGGAAGCATTCTAGGTGTCCAGCTTTGATACAATGGAAGCAGAGCTCAAAACCTTAAATTATTTATGGAGCATATGCAAGTAAACGTAAAAAGCCCATAGAAAACAAAAGACATAAGAAGTAGGGCTTTTCTGCTTGTGCTTTTATTTTTAAATTTAGATCCCATCTTCAAAGCCAGGATTTAAGACACTTCTCATGCATAATTTCTGGCAAGTGCACTTACAACATCTTGTTGACATTTCACAGCTATACCTCAGTAAATACTTCAGGCTGTTGGTGATTATTTATTGTTAGACATAGATCTGCTACAGAATATTTAATTTCAGTAAAACATTATTCTGGGTTAGGAGGCCTAAACAGGGACTAGTCTATAAAACACTACATGCAATTCAATATGACAAGCAGAAAACACTCAGCAATTGCCCTGTAACTGTCTAGTGCAAGCCACTCAGCTCCGATCTTTTAAATCAAAATGGCCATGGCCATATATAAAACTGAATATTATTTCACATCAATTCATACCCATTAACATATTTATTAGTATTCAGATTAGTCAAAAGTTTAACTTCGTGCATCACTGTATGGTGCTTGATCTTGCATTCAAACATAAAATCTTCTGTAAAAGAACATAGATCTGTGCCAGTTATCAACATTACCAACCATGACTATGACCAAAAAAATTTACAAATCACATGCCCTGGGACCCCTCCCCTCTCAAAATTCTAAGTTTGACTTTTCAACCATACTGCTCCTCAGTCACATGCATAATCAACACTTCAAGCTGTTTTCTTGGGAAAGATCATTTCTATGTATATTTGATACTTCAAGTTGTTTCATATGTTGCTTATTTTCAAAGCAGAAGATGATGACAATAACTGGAATTGTCTGAAAAGAAGTTTTACTCTCACACAGCCAAAAAAAAGCATGACTAAATTAATGTCCCTATTGCTTAAGCATTATTCGTGCTAGAGGACCACTCTGGCTTGCTCCCACACAATGGAAGCTCTGTCTTTGGCACCAGTGAAAGAAGAAGATATGGATCTCTTTGGCAAGACCCACTGACCACTGAAGCCATCAACAAGCTTTCAGCTGGTGTGAGCTTTGTGTTACATTTTAGAGCCAACTCCTGACAACCTGTTCTAGGTCAAAGTTAAAACACTTTTGCTGTTACAAGACTGCAGACCAACCTATTCCATTTCCATAATATACAACAGAATTATCCACTCTAGTTAGGCCTATTAATTACCACAATAACTGATACTAGACTGATTTAGTTACTTGGCTCATTATAGGATGACTACTATTGCAAGGTTTGCTTAAAGAGGAACAGAAGACCAAGGACTAGAACAGGGTGTAGAACTGGATGAAATCCTGTGCCATGGGCTCAAGGACAACCCTGCTTGAGTGGAGTAGTTCAACCAGGTGACCTGCTATGGTCCCCTTCCAACCTAACCCACATTGGGATAACCCCAGTTCTGGCTCTACAAAAACTAAAAATCCCGATTGAAATGAATGCATCTCCTGACACCAGCTATGGCCAGCTAGAGCCACAAAGCAGACTGGCTTCCTGGGGCTGGCAAATCACAATAACAGAAAACATCCCTGTGTCATAAGAAGCAAAGACGCTGCTGATGCTATTGCTCTCTGCCTGCTTTCATCTTCACCCTTCTGCTGCTGCCTTGGGAGATTTTGCCACAGTAAACCAGGCCGAGGGATCCAAAGGTACCTACCCCTATATTCCCATTGCTTCACCCATCCCCCAGACAGCAGCTCTTCCCTAGATGTACTGGGTCAGACAGACTGACAGGTTTTGACCCTTAGACAAAATTGTATTCTTGGGGCAATACACCAGCAGCCTGGAGTCGGCCCTTTCCCAGGTGTATGTTAACTATTGGGTGCAAAATGTTTAAATGTACACCTGTGTTACCCAAAGGCTTAGGCATTTAGAGCTAAAACAGCAACATTTGAAACCTGGCAAGAAGTCGTAATTTGTAGGGCACAGAACACTGCACACCATGTCCCCAAACAGCAGCCCACATAAATAAAACCTATACCAAAAACTGGGGCCCTGGTGGAGGTTTTCACAAACAACCTCAAGGAATATATTTGCAATCCTTGGCTGTCATTTTGTTTCTATCATGACTCCTCATAAAGACGTTCCTGAAAAAGTGAATTTCAGAATCATCTCCTGAACTCTTAGGAAAAAAAAGGCTCTATTATCTGTCCTTCCACAGGCAATCAACTAAATTGCTGCACATTAAGTGCTTTACTGCCTCATAGCTAAAACTCTTCTTCCTTGCCTTCACAAGATCCCCATACAAAATAAACAGAGACAATCAGGCATAGTGTTTGAAAACAAAAGCTATGACCATTTCCATAAGTCTTTACTGCTATTTCAGTATTTTTAATAGACAATTTTTAATTAATTAGAGACCCATGAACAGCTATAGAAAACTACACTCAACTACTTGGACTTGGTTCTTTGCCATTCTCTGTCAAAAGAAAAGAGAACTGTGATTGAGGAGCAGGGAGTTCTCTTAGAGAGGAGAATTTTTCCATGTATGAAATAGCTGGTGTTTATGCTGTGGATCTTACTCTTTGTTTTCCTACAAAAAAAATATTTTCCCTTTCTTGCACTAAATCATGCACACACTATGTGACCTGGCCTTCTTTTCAGGGAGCTGACTGCATTTGCATAAACAATAACAGTCTAATGTTTATCAAGTCATTAATTCCTCATGAAAGCATACAGCTGTATAAAGAGCCTTTTTTCCTTAGAAAAATTCAAGTGTAAGTTATTAAAAAAGAAAGCAGTTGCATGACTGTAGATTCTGGAGATTAAAGATCATCAGGGCTAGCACAAAAAGCAATCAAAACATGGAATATATATGGAAACAGACATTTTTACTGATTTGTCACTTGTTTCTTTCTGTACAAAAGTTATAGGTAAATATGAATGTAATTCTGGATCAGAAATAAAATTTTATCCCTTGAATTTTTAAGTGGCATTATAAAATAGTAAACCAGTAGGAAATTCTCAAACATATGCTTGCCTACAGCTTTTATAACAGTTTGGGCAAAAAAAATCTACCTCTATATCTTGTCAGTGCTCCCTTCATTATTATATCCTTTATATTCTAAAAACACTACCATGGTAAAAGCATCAAAAAGTCCTTAAATATAACAAAGGCTTATAACTGTATACAGATGAAAATTATAGAACTTTTTCACAAACTTGACTCAATCTTTTGATTTCTCCTGCAATTTTACACTCTGGAATGTCACTTTTCTGTTAATGTTAGGGTTTTAGTAAGGCTTGAAAAAGAGCTGAAAGCAAATTATGCTTGCCCTACCAATCCTCATTTTACTGTTGAAGGTCCTTGTCCCTCCCCTGGGAGGTGTTCACACATACATGTTTTTCAAACACTAACCCATAAGATCGACATTACAGTGAGATAGCTTTGGTGTCCATAAGGTCACTGCCAGAAATCAAGTACCTCAGCACACTGACCTGGCATTGGCAAGGCAACAGAAGCAGTTTGGGATAGAATTTGGACCCTGCCAGGAAGACACTGAAGCTGTAACTCAATCAGTGCATGCCTCCAACATAACAAAAGGCAGGTGGAGTTAAAGGAGCAAAGGCAGAGAAAGCAAATCCTATCCTGGCAGTGCCCCAGAAGGATTCAGTGAAACACATAAAGGGAAATGGGAAGTGGTCCTCTCTTTCTTGCAGTTAAACAGAAAGGCCTCAAGCACATGCTGGAAGCATGTACCAATGCCTCACACTGGTTTCAACTTTTCTCCTTTATCATCATGCAATGATATACACAGTCCAGATTCTGATCCCCTTGCTGATACTGAATAGCACCCCTGGCTATGTCAATACAAAGAATCCAGTGTAATATACCTGGAGGTGAATATGCAGCCTCAGTGGATATTACATTGCTCCCCAAGCATTTAACTGAGTATATAAATATTCTGGATAAGTGCTGCAAACTTTTACTTTGATTTAGCCAAGTTACTCTACAAAGGCTTCTTCAGAGTTTAATGGGGCTGTGCATGGAGTGACACTTCAAAGTCAGGACAGTAGCAGCCAATCCAGTGCAATGAATACCTTTGCAATCAAATAAATACATAACTCAACATTCCTGGGTCTCCAGGCAGTATGGAAAGTTTTAAGATAAGTTGAAAACATGGCCTTTCTTCCCTTATTTTATGAAAGGCAGTAAAGCCTCCTCTAACAGCAACGAGCCACTGCCATAAATCTAAATTGAGAAAGCCTGTTCACTGAGCAAAGACAAAACAAGTTACTGTATATCACAGCAGAGGAAGGATCTAAAGATCAAAGGGTAAATACCATTTCCTGCAATGTGTTTTTCCAGGATACAGCTTACTCAGCTCCTAAGTTGTTCTACAGTACAGAAAGGGGGAGAGGGGGAAAAAAAAGAAAGAAAGAAAAAAAAAAACACTATGAAAGGGTGGGAGAAGTGCCTGTTTAGACTCTGGTAGATAAACACCCAGACACCAAAAATAGAGGCATGCTTGTGTAGTAGAAACAACATATCTAGTCGTATGAAATTACCCCTTTATTGTTATATATATTATTTTTTCATATTCAAGGGATCCTAAAGATCCTGAAGATGAACAAATGAGAAGTGTGACTCTGGACTCTAACTGCATGCCTTGTTTTGCTGTGAAGAGCAGTGCTCACTTGATGGTTCCTGATGGTCTGCTGGTAAAGGCCATTTCACCACTCTATACACAGCATATAGTTCTCTCCTTAAATATAAGAAACATCCTGTACAACATTATACAAAATATAGAAAACACATCACAAAAAATCAAACACAAAATTAATTGCAATTTTGTAAGCACGTTCTGAAAGGCTTCAAATTCCAGCTCTCAAAGTGAAAGTACATAATTTCACAACTATAAGGTACACCCTTTTGACCAAAATTTTGATTGAAACCCAGAAGTGCGCCTTATATATGGACAAAGTTTGGAAATTTGCCAACCCAGAAGCGTGAGCCATGAGAGCCACGGCAGCCGGCTCCGGGGGTGGGTGGGAGTGCTGGGGCCCATGGCACAGGGAGGGTGCCTGGGGCTGCATTTAAAGGCTAGGCCAATCCATGAAAAATGTTTGCAAATTGAGCACCTGCCAGCAAACCCTGCAATCAAGTGATTCCATTACTAATATGTTACTTTGCTGTGCACAGATCCTTGCTGCAAAAAAAAAAAAAAAAAAATAGACCTTATAGTCCAGTGCACCTTATATATGGACAAAGTTTGGAAATGCATCTTATAGTCCAGCATGCCTTATAGTTGTGAAATTACGGGATTCGCTTCATTGCATTGTATCCTTTACCTGTATTGATGAATCCTTTGCATTACAATGCTCCAAGATTTTCCCAAGAAATTGTCAGAGTGACTGGGAAAATGATGGATTCTCACAAAAGTGCTGTGATAGGGTGAGCAACAGAAGTGATCTGGAATCCTTCTCACATACTAAACCACTCCAACACCTCCCAGTACAGTTGCTCTGAGGGACAAAGATGCTTCTCCCTTGCAAAGAGAAAAGATAGGGTGGGGTAGATGTGCTGCCACTGTGGGAAGATCATATGCCACACTCAGTGCTGGCTTTCAGCACACAGACAGCCAGGTGCTACAAGAGCTTGAGGCCAGGCAGACCCTCCTTCCACAGTGCCCATGTCAGCAGTGTCAGAGGAGAGCCCTTAGCAAGGACTTGGAGGCAGCACATCTTGGGGAATGCTGAGGGGCCAGGAGGCAGAAGTCATTTTTGAATTTCTGTTAGGACTACATAAACTGTTCTGTTTACCAGATGAGAACAATTCAGCAGTGAGAAAGATCTTAGCTAAAAGACAGAAGATCCAGTAAACCAGTCATAGAAACTGGTGATACTAGCCCATTCAGTAGGTGAGGTCTATAGTCTAAAAAATACACAGAGTCCTGCAAAGGCTAGTCATAGTGTCTTTCAAAAGAAACATGACTAAAACAGTCTTGCATTTCTCCTTTTCTATTTTTGTCCCTGCTCCCCCAGGAGGGAGAAACTGAATCTGCTCTGGCCTCCTAACATCAAACCATCAGAAAGGGCTACAGCCCACGTTGGGCTGAGGCACACACAGCAGTGTTGGTCACAGTTCAGAAGTCACCAATTGCCACCTGACAGACATCCCTGTGAGCACAGGGAGAATAATTCTTGCCATCAGGTAAGTGTGGGTGAAGTCTGACTTTTCCAAATGGTGACTACCACAGCCAGCCCAGAGGTGGCTTCACAATTTGTTTTAACCCCAAACCAAGAACCTGAGACTTTTCTTGATTTGTTTTCCCCTGACAACTAGGACTGAACACCTTTTGTATTGGAAGCCAAGGGCAGGTTTGTTTTGCATTCCCCTGACAACCAAACCTCTATGGCAGGTTTTCCTGACTCATGAAATAAGCTACTTATTTCAATGAACAAGACAGCATCAGATATGCCCCAGAGAGAGATATCCCCTGGTTTTGGAAAGTGTTTGAGGATAGAATTTACCCTCATTTGTCAGAGTAGCTAACAGTGGTAGGGACCCCTTCACCTTATTAACTGTCCAAACCCTTAGGTACATGAGGAAGCCTTTCTAGGTGCTCCCCAGAGTCCTAGCAGTCAGCCAGTGCAGCTACATGGCAGTGGATCTCCTGTCCCTGTGCTGTGACCACAGTCAACAAAGAACAGGAAGTCTCTGCACCATCCCTCCTTTCAGCACTCCATAAGCTGATGAGCCATTTCTTTCCTTCCATGTAACATGTCTCTGCCTCTAGAAGCAGAAATGCACCCCTCAGACCTTATTGATAATGCTGATGAAGATGAACTGACTTCACAATTAGCTTTCCTCTAGCTTCAAGCTGCCAATAACTTGTACCAGTATATTTAAATATAATCCATGCAGGAATCAACATCCCTTTTTAGCTTTATAGCAGCTTTCCATACATCGATTTTCATGCAAAGGCTCTGTTTTAAAGGGTCAAAAATAAATCACAAAAACCAGGGAAAAACATGAAGAAATTGAAGCCATATTGAAATCCCATTCAGTAAATGAAAATTAGTAAAACACAATGACACTGCACACTGACATTAAGGTGTCTTTTTAAAATATTACCACTAAAGTCAGTTTTGGCACTAGTTCTCTGTCTGAAGCCACAGTTTCTCCCTGGCTTTATTTTTAGTGTCTTTTCTGAGCATTAAACAATTCAACCAACCACTTAACTCTAAGCATGTGAGTAGTCTCACTGAAATGAAAGTTAAATGCTTTCTGAATGTGAATTATCCTTAGTTCTCCAAAAGCCATTTAAATTGTATTTAAATGTAGAGAACTTTTAAACCTGCAAAAATCTAAAAGTAAACAATTTACTATCAGAGTTTATAGCAAGCACTTCAACTAGGCAATAATGTTGACACTCATTGGCTTAGCTCCTTATTTTATAGAGAAAATGTACAGAAAAATTCACTCCATTTACCAGTCCTTTGGGAAACTTTCATTACTGGTCTTATATAACAGCAATTGAAGATAGAAACAAAATATTATTTAACAAGGTTTTATATGACAACATAAAGAGTGACTGCTAGCTGAGTGTTGATCCAGACATGTTTCTGCCAAGGTCACTTCCCTGACAAAATACACATCCAATAGCAATACATAAATTTTATTTTTAATGAATAACCACTAAAGGGTTGCATAAACAGAGTAAACTGTGAGTAACTGTAGGTTGTAATGAATATCTGTTGTAGCAACATTAACCAGCACCTCACACAGGCTGATTGCAAGACAGTGTCACCATCACCAGCCTGCTGGTTGGTGGCAAACTAAATTATGTTGGAACACATCAGTGGTTTGCCTTGGTGAGAAATCTGCATCCTTTCCAACATCAGCTTTCTCCCTCTTGAAGCATCTCTCATATTTTTCCTTTTCAGACATTTGGCTTTGGAAAGCTTAGAATTTATAAAGGATTAGTCACTGACCTGGAGACTCACTGTGGCAAGACTGTTCCCTTACTCTGCACGAAATATAAACATGCTTATGTGGAAGACGTGTGGTCTGAAGTCTGAAATAGGAATCTGAGATTTAAAAAGTCAGCGACCAACTCCTTGTGTGACCTTGGCCAAGTCTTTCAACACCCTTATCCTTCAGTTTCCTAACAGTGTAACCAAGAGAGGGATGCAGAGGGCTTTGTGAAGGTTATTGATTGATCATTGTTTGCAAAGCCTGCTGAGGTGCCACTGGAAAAAAGCTTTAAACCCTGTGTGTTTAAATGATCAATGCATGTTATTGCATTATTACTGAAATAATGGTAAATACATGGTACCAAAAAAAATTAGGAGAAAGGAAGAGAAAAACAGTTGCAGACCAGCCCACAAAAGACAAATTACATTTGGTACGTGATGTCTGATCTTGGAGCAGCAAAGAGAGCACAAGAAGAACCTTTTCTAAGGAGTCTGATGCCAAGGGCATTCAGCACCACCCAGAATTAGGCACCCTCACTCTTCTCAAGGGTTTATTTGGGAGCCACCCATTTAAATCTTCACAGTGGTGACCATTCATGCAATTTTCTTCAAAAAGCTGCCTTGTAATTTTCTTGTTACAAGATCCTTTTCATTTCTATGCTTTCTTCAGCCACTTATACATTTAGCTAAATTCTGATTTCCCACCCATGCAAATACAAGGGACATTTTACACTTTTCTTAAGTACTGACACATTTACGACTGTAATTTCTCTAAAATGTCATTCAGCCAAGATTGATTATTTGCTGCATAGTGAGTAGAGGAAAGAAAGAAAGGAGCTGTCAAGCATTCTTGCTTTTCTCTTTGGGGTGGAAAAATAAGCTTATCTTTAGAAAGACAGATCCTTTTATTAAAGGATGAAATGAGCACTGAACAAATACTATGAGGAATTCTAGTTATGCTGATACTAATAGAAGAAATGGCTAAGATGGTAGAAAAAAATCCTTGTGAGTTCAAAGACTTCAAATACATTTGTACTAGGTGGGTCTTGACCTGGTAAGACTCCATTAATTTCCTGGGGCTTACAGTTGCATGTGGTCCCCTTTGCATGATGCACTTAACCCACTGCCTCTCCCAAAAACATTACCAGGCCATCTTTTCACTAATTTATTCCATTTCTCAATCTTCCTCTTATCTGTTATAATAGCCATTCTTACCTCTCTGTGGCCAGTAAACTCTCCACTGGAAATCGTCAATATATTCTATCAACATTTTGTTCTTGGTGTACTGGGGAATCATTATATAATGAAGACTTCCTACAAACTGCATAGAATACAAAAGTGCCTTTTCTCAAATAGCGCCCTCTCAAAAACAACTAACAAATAAATCGATCTCTATTCCTCTTGACTCAAATATATGCAGTAACTGCTTAGGCAGATTAACAGGATTCCTTCAATTTTTACTGCTCTAATCCTTGTAAAATATTGGCCAAGGACCAGGTTCTGGTACTTTTACTGACAGAAAATCTCATGGAAATCTGAGAACCTTCAAACTGACTTTGACAACTTGTATAGGCTATCAAATTAACCAATGATATCCGTGAACAGCAAACCAAAAGCTCAACATCTTTGCCAGTGCTGTTAGAAAAAAGTGTACATTTATGTACAGTACTGTCACCTAAAGTAAAATGCGCATTAGTGCAATTTGACATAGGAAAAGACTGCTACCTTGTAAAGCAATGCCCAAGTTCCAGCAGAGTTTTGAAAGCATCTCTTTTCCACAGCAGCTTTCAGAGCCAAGCTCCTCCAGGCTCCCCGCAGCACACCTGCCCAGATCTCACAGCTGCTTTCAATCCCCAAATCAGAACACAGGTGGAGCTTGAGGCACCCTAGCAAAGCTATTTCAAACATCGCAACCTGCCTGGGTTTCAACACTGCCACTGGTCCCAGAGATTAAAAGTACTAAGGATTGGAAAAAGAGTCTTGAAGGAGTAAGGAAGGACATTCACTTCAGTAGGCTATTTTTCACTCCGCATAGTGTACAATCAAAACAAAAACTTCCGGGTCTCAACGTGTAGTAAACATTACACAGAGGAAAAGGAGAAAATACAAGAGCTTAAATCCAAGTTACTCCGAGGTGATTTCATACCACACAAAGAAACACAGAGCAATCTCCATGGAAGTCCAGAGTTTATCACAGGTTGTGGTTTGGCCCAGTTGGCTGACATTTTAACTCTCCATCTGAGCCAGAAACTTGGCATGTAACACATTTTTCTTTCCCTCCTCTGTGAGGTATCCCATTTTCTTCCTGAGCATTCAAACAATTTGGCCTAAAGATCACTTCTGCTGTGTGGACATTAACAAGATAAATTACAAAAACAAACAAAAAGTTTCAAATTACAAGCATGATATGAAAACAGGACTAAAGCTGACTCACCACTAATGTTCTCCTCGCAAAAGAGTTGTTTCCTACCCTAGTAACAAGAACCAACACAGAGATGGAGCAGGCAAGGCAGTGCAGAGGCTCTGTAAGGGAAGAAGGATTCTGAGGTGAGTTTAAATCTGCCCTGTGCAAACCGTTAGTAGGGACAGGTGTAAACCATGGGCTGAGCCCCAGCTTCAGCACTCCCCTCAGAGCTTCCCACCACACCCAGTTCTAAAACATTTTTTGCTTTTTTTTCTGACAGTTATGCCCAATTTTGTAGGCATTGTTTTAAGCCTGACACTAACACATTAATTTAATGCTGAACACAGAATTCATTTAAAAACTACAAAATAATGGGGAGATGGAAAATACCTCTTTGGTTATAAAATGCATCCCACATCAATGGAGAGTTGCTCCCATGATTTTCTGTCCTTTTGAACCATTCGGGTCATGAGATTTTCACCAAATCCTTTCTCAAAGTGTTCCCTGATAACCAATTTCTTTTTTTTTTCCCCCCTCAATTTCACAAAGGATAAATTTAGTCATAATAATTCACCCTTCAGCCATCAAGAAGTCCTCTCTTCTTAATATGTGAAACTTTGCAGTATGCTAGACAGTTCACATATCCTCTTTAGTCATTGTTTCCTCACTCAGATATTTCTTTTGGAAAATAAACTTGGCAGAGAGCAGAAGACATCTCTATTACCATCAAGCCTCCAGTGACTGCAACTGGAAAAAGAAAAGCTCCTTAGTTAAGTACTTCAATGTGCAAATAACACATTTTGGAGTTAACAGCAATCCCCAGAGCAGTGATTCTCAGAAGCTCTGTACGTGGAAATCTCACTCCAGGACAGAGAAGGAGCTTTAACCAGCTAAGCAACTGAGGAGGAAGATGTTTTCTCATAACTAAAGCATGAGTTAGATCATCTGAAGCTTCTCCTGGCTTGGACATGAAACTACTGTGTGGTCTCCTGTGCCTTTGTTTCCCTATCAAATGTATTTATGGGAATTTTGCTTCTATTTTTCCCCTCCAAGTCTTTCTTATGAGTCTCAGATTTCAACCATGAGGCAAGCAAAATTTTTGGGGGAAAAGGATACCAGGAAGTCCAAAATGCCTTAAGCCCTGAAAGCATCAGGTCATACATCACACATACAATTCAAATAACTAAAGGAATTAAAAATATCATCATTCTCACTTGATGAGGAAGAAGCAAAACACATCCCAAAGTCACAGAAGAAGATCTGCCAAAAGTCTATAGTGGGGTGCTAATATGCTGGTGTTGAATGAGAAGTTAACAAGAGAATGGAAACCTGGCACATGATGCACTGGACTGTGACCTTTCTCTCCATCCAGCACACGAGCACTGATGTAAGTGGTAGCTGGACTGTGAGTCAAGTGCCTCATTGGGAATCACTCCTGGTGCAAATTTCAGCACCACTGTGCTTGGTTGATATGACACCAACAAGCTGATTTAGAGGAGATGAGAACCAGCATTTAGTTTCCCTAATGACTAAACATCTCGAGCAACCACAACCATCACCAGAAACAAAACCCCAGGGTAAATTTTGTAGTGAGTTTGCAGCACCCATCCCTGCTCACTGCTCACTCACTACAGATGGGGTGTCTACCAGTCACCTCAGTTGGCATCAGTACACAAAACCAGCTGCAGGTTTTTGTCATGACAAATTACACTGGGAGATCTAGATGAACTGCAAGAAACTGCAGCTGGATTTTCAAACCTGCACAGGAACAAAACCAGAACAACTTTCTGTAAGCCGAAGGGACATTTCTCCACTCTCCATTTTCCAGGGCTAAAAAACTAGAATAGAAACTGGTTTGGACCAAAGTGAACCTTATGAGATAAAGGCACCAGGCCATACCATCCCCTGCCTCCAGCTTGCCTCTTGAGTTCCTGCTCCTAGTCATTCACAGCTGAACATTGATGCCAAAGTGTTTTTCAGGAACCAAGACGTCTATGCCAGAACTAAGGCAAATTTACCACTCAAAGGAGATGTCCTTGCTTGAGAAAGTATTTCAGAAAAGAGAATGTTTCCTTGACTGTCTCAGCTCCCAAATAGTTTTGGTTCAGCCAATCTTTTCTAAGCCCACACTTGTTTGATTAGAGCAGTATAAAGAAACCTGGCAAATACCTGATATCCTTACTAACAGTCCTTGAGTTAAAACAGTACAGTGCACGTAATCTGAGTTCCTCTGCAGGGTATTTCCTATCACTACTGAACCATCTGATGTCATACAATGAGAGTTAAGTTGGAGCCATGTCCTCAATACAGTCTCTTGAAACTCACAACAGTGACTCTGTTTCCTGTGTTACTTTAATACTTTTTTTTGCTGCATCCTGTGAGAGACTAGGCTTAATTTTGCAGGAGTACACAATTGTAAGGGCAAACTGGACAAAAATCTAATCTTTGTCTGTTCAGTTCATAAACTATCATGTGAAAACTTATCAAAAATCACCTTCTCTACAAAAAGGACTTTCAAGCTTAATTCAACATTGCCTCATCAGCCTGAAACTCAATAGCAGCCCACTCTGAAGAACAATTGTAACGCTTCTGCCTACACTACATCTGCCAAAATATTATTATCCCAAAAGTTTATGTTTATAACCAATTATTTATGCAAAAAGGAGGAAAACCACAAAAAGTGTTCCTCACCTTTTGGTAGATTTACAATGGGAAACTGAGTTTGTTGCTCAAAGTTATGTGTAGGAAAAAACTCATTTGTCTCTGCTCTGAAATGAAAGCACACGATTACCAGTCTAATCAATCATGCCTCTTGTATTTATCTAGTTTGGTGTGGTTTGTGTGATTCTTTTTATTATAAAGAATTCAGGCAAACGTGGAGTCAAAACCAGTTGAACACAAAACAGTTAATAGCCTGCGTAAAGAGGCAGCAATGTTATTAGTGCTCAGTAACCAGTAACACTGAGCGAACGAGGTGCAGATCCCTACAAATTCCTCCAGGAAACTAGCTAGATTTACAAACATGAAACTACAGTGGTAAGATCTTCTCAACTAGTAAGTCAGAGTTTGCTGAAATTGTTCCAGTTCAAAGTATGGGGCTCTTGGCACACCGAACAAGCCGTAAGTTCTCTATACATCTCCCTCTCCTACTATATGCATGAAAGATGCTTAATATGTGCCATTGGTATTAAAGGACTATTATATAAATCTTCTATAAATATATTTCTACTGCCATTAGTAGAACTATGACAGCAGAAAACAAGCATAACGAAGACAAATCAAGTGCCATATGGACACATGAGATTTCAAAGAAAATTAGCTTCTCCATCTAGACAAGATAACTGACTCATCCATAAAGACACTATGTACTGAAAGTAATAATTTTAATGAAGAAAGAAGGAATAAGCCTTTACATTAGAACTGAAAACAAACAATAGTGAAAGCAGTAAATTGAGCCAATAAAGTCCAGCAAAAACATGAATTATCCAACCCAACAGAAAATATTTGAAAAATACTGAGTGGGAACATGCCACAGAGACCAAGATGAGACAAAGTAAACATGTCATGTGGAACAGATGCTGCAAAACAAGCACAATGGCAAAAATAATTACAGTAATTTCACGACTATAAGCTGCACCTTTTTCATTGAAGAATCCAGCCTACCCCAGTGGTGCAGCTTATATTCAGGTGCGGCTTATCTATGGACAAATCCCAGAGAAAC
>VRYO01002781.1:16365640-16490759 GCA_009812075.1 Sialia sialis | reverse complement strand
CTGCATCTGGTTTTGAACAACAGAATTTGCAAAAAACCCACCTGCAAATCCAGCCATGGAGGAGATGCAGGTACAGCCTATGTCCATAATTCCTATATAGATATTTCCAGCTTGCTGACTAATAGTGTCTAACACAACTGAGTATTTGAATTCATGAATGAAAACATTTGCCTATTCATAAATAACTTCCAGTTACATCATTTCTGCCAATCTTTGTATCAGAAGGGGATGGATGAACTTCACCTTACCAGTCTATACTTCCTAATTAAGAAAACCAAAGTTAGCTGCCTAGACCACAGTCAGTCTTCAATCTTCATAGGTTACAAGAGGTTAGCAGTGTTAAACATGCACAACCAAGGGAAAATTCTTGTCCAGTAATAGATAAGACCTAATCCATGAGGCCTGAGTAGTACATATTTAAGTCAGGAATTACCACTCAACATGAGTAATGCCTCCAAAATGGAATCTCAGAAGAGAAAAGCATTAGAAAAGTATAAAATATTCCCAGTCAAAGATGTTAACAAGCGTATATATAAATATGAAATTTCAGAGGGTCTGAAATTTAAAAACACACTCAGTATGGTTACAGTTATTGCTAACCTATATTTGTCTATGATTATAAAACATGGAAAAAGCAAAATTGTAGCTCAGCTGGGCTAACTCAGTTTCTTTTGTTTTTGGAAACAGAAATCAGACTAGTCTTTGGCACTGATGCAACACTAGAATTTTAACCTGAGGGAAATAAATTCTCATTTTGATTATTCCGTAGCCATTGTAACCATTATGCACCCAAAAGTACAAATAGTGAAGTCCCTAAAAACAGAAATACAGAAGACTGAGGTCTGACCCCTCCTACCTGAGCGCCTGAAAAATAATTTTCTTCCTAAAACTTACTAATTTTTACAAGAAATAATGAGAGAGTTGTGATCAAGCAGAAGCAGAATATACAGAGTAGACAATTCCCACCAGGAATTCTCCTCAAAGCAGAAAGAATGGTTTATCGCCTATTTTTTCTGCTATTAGAATTTAGCCTCCCTTTTTCAGAAACCACAAAAAATGGGTTTTTCTCAGCTCAGCTTTACATTCAGCATGGCATTAGCCAATAAATGCAGAGACTGAGTCTCAGAGTAAGAACACAGCAAAAGATTACTATGGGTGGCTCAAAGGAGGAGGGAGAGAGGCTGCACCAAACAGAGCTGGTTTCAAGACTGATTCTGACCTCTAACCATGATGGATTTTGAATATTAATAAGGATGAAGCTAAGCAATGCACACAGCTGGAGAAAACAGCATCATGTAACCATGCTTATGCTCCCTCCGCATACACGTACTTATAGTCACACACACCAACATCTCTACAGAAAGTATTCGCGTGAACAGGATTTCATTTATGTTCTAAGCCATCTTCAGCCAAATTTTCTCAATGTTAAAAAAAAAAAAAAACAAAGGATCAGCCAAGAAGCTGCAAATCGGTAAAAGAAACCTGTAAAGAAACAATCCAGTAAAACAGCTAGCTTTGATTTATTCAAGTGCTTTGCTGAATTCAGGTGGAAGAAACTGCTTCTGAAGCTTTCAACTATATTCTGTTACTTTTAAATGTTATACTTGCAATGGACTGGCATTTGAAACACCAGCTCCCTATTCACACATAATATTGTAAAACACAAATAAAACTAATTATATGACATAGCTAATTTATTTAGCCACTTCTTGCAAGCAAAATGAAAGAACACATCTAGTGCATGAACTTGTACATGAAAAGTCATCCCTCTGCAATAAAACATTTTTTTTAACCTCCTGAGCTGGACCCAGCTGCTTTTCATACATCTATAACAAACTTTGTGCCAAATGAACTGCTTATATACTTTTCTAAACAAGCCCCACTTTACTTTTTCCAATCAGTCCAGACAGATGGCAAGTAAAGAAAACACTTTAGTGTCAATCTGGTGGAGACAGTCACTGAAGAAATTTTGCCAAGAGAAAACAGACTAAACATTAATGAGGCCAAATAGAGAAGCTTGTTTTACAGGCTGGAGGTACTAGATTTCTCTGGACTTACAGAAATTCAATAGTAGCTTTAAAGTGCTTGCAAGGAAACACTTCTCCACTTTCCTGCAGCATATAGCAACTCTATTCTAATTGGGGTAGCAATGTTCAGTCCACACTAGCAAGAATGGGTATTACATTTCTAAAAACATTGGCAAGGAAGTGTTTATTGTATTTCTTTTTTATTCCTCTTGATGTACACAAAAGTTTCTGCATCCTTGCAATGATTATATTTTCCACTACAAAAAAATGAGCTATGATGTTACCAACTAAGTCACTTCTACTGAAAGCCTTTACTGCAGCTTTTGAGCACTATCTGAAATAATACCTCATTGGTGCACAAGTATCAGCTCCAGCCTAATCTCTCTTGCAGTTGTTTTTACACACATATCTAATAATGTCGAGAAAAAGGAAAGAAGATTAAGAAAGATCCAAAATAAAAGACACTGTAAGATTTTTACCTACAAGAGATTCAAGTTTGCACTTTTGCCTACAGGACAAAAGATTCAAGTTTGCACTATCTACCATGCTTTGCATCTGAGATACAATTTCTTCCAACTGCAGCACTTTCATTGCTTATCACACACTAAAACCTGATCAGATACAATAATCACTAAAGTAAAATTAGCCTGATTTTAGCATAAAAATCTGTGATCGCCTCAGGAGGTTTCAGACAGGTTGGTTACATCCTTGGCATCCCAGCCTCCTCAGCCATTAAAGGATCCATTAAGTAAGAGGTACAGAGTGACAATATAGATTTTAAAACTGTCACTTCACTTTAAAAATTCACCATAGGAAAACTGCCATCAGTTATCTTTATGTCCCAAACTTGGGTCTTTTGGAGAAAACAATTTCTTAAAATGCTCAGACACTATTTTTATTGCTAAAAGGCTGTTTGATAATTTGCAATTCTGTTCAACGTATCTAAACTCCATAAGCAAAGAGGTAGCACAAAGAGACATGCTCTATTCACATTAACACTGCCTTCATCAGTAACTGGTGCAGTTGCTCTTGTGTCAGGAGAGACATGTAAAGTATTTTGAACTATCAAGGCAGAATTTTATTGAGCAGTTTCCAATGGTCAGGAAGATCCAAAGGTAAAATGGTATATTACATTTCTCACAGCTGTTACCTTTCATTCTTCAGCACTTCATTTGTAATGCTCTTTCCGCATCTTGCCTTTTTTAATACAATGACTTATAAGTCTTTTCCAAAAATACCTAGCCATTTGAGGATGAATTGCCAGGTTTCCTTTCCTCCTCGGTACATCATAAGCAGACTTTAAGGACGACAGCAGAAACATCCAGACATACAAACTGCTGTGGGAGGAGCACTGTGGAGATGTGGCAATGTCTGGTAGCAGTGTAGATCTTTAGAAAAGAAAAATTATTTTGAAGCCTAAAGAAACATGAAGAGATTGAATTATTTACCCTGACTAGCTCATTTTGGTGTTGGTTTGCCTTATTTGCCCACAAGAGTATTAAGTTTATCAGTGTCTTCACTAGATACTGTAATTTCATGCCAAAGCAGATACAAGTCTAAAGAAAAAGATCTAAAGATACAGATGTAGATAAATAATCGGGGATGAGTTTAAAGGATATATCCAGAAGACAAAGCTTCAAAAGATGTTGTTAACTAGACTGCTTTGTGCTAAGGACATTCAGTAAACAGATTATCTCTAATAAGCTTATCCTGTATTAAAGCGCTAAGGAGTTGATGCTGTGATAAGACAGTTTTCAAAGGCAATGAATTATAGAATACAATCTTATGCAGGGAGCAGAGCAAGCTTTCCTTTCTCCCAGAGTGCTGCTCAGTGGCTCCCTACACACAGTCTAAGTGCTGATGGGGACAGCCACACCAGGAAAAGCTTTCTTGGAAAAGCCAACCAAGTATTAGAACATTGTCAGGACAAGACAAAAATCTCTCTACTCTCAAAGCCAACTGTAGAACTTTCAGCACTTTCACAGAGGCATGGAAAGAGCAAATCCAGTGTAAACTTTGCCTGAGAGCAGAAGTGTTTTCCTGCAGGTTTTTCAACCTGGAATAACGACATAAGTGTTTCACCAAGAAACCCTCAGACATGAATAACCATGCAAAGACAATGGCAGTAACTGCAAAACTCATCCAAGAATTGCAATATGGTTTTCCTTTCACTACAATTTTTAAATCAAGAGAATTAAATGGTCAGGAGTGGGGGTGGAATTTACATGAACAGAAGTTGCCAAAAAGACCAAATCAGTGAAATCTATGGTATTTACAACAATTTTTTTAACTGGGAAATGCATTAAGACTTGTGTAAGTCACAAATAAGGTTCCAGTTTTCATAGTGGGAGAGTCACACTGTTTCTGGGCTCTCAAGCATTCAGAGAAGTCCCTCAACATACTGCACTTGAATTCTGAATACAGAACACACCATCCAATTTGTTAAAAACGTTTCTACGACTGCAGTAACAAAGTCTGCATTGATACAACATCATTTGCTGCAAGCTTTAAGGAAATCATTCCACCACTTCCAGCACACACCAGTGCATAGTTGATTTATGAAAAGCCAGGGAGCAAAGAAATTCTCAAGCCAGTGAAAAACATGCAAAATAATCAGAAGGATGTCTAGCTAATAAAAGAAGATTACAAATGCTGAAAGAGCAGTAGACAGGCACGATAAAGAAAGAAGGCTGGTAAACAGAAAGATTTAGGAAAGTTCAGGCAATTACCTATTAAGAAGTAAATTCTTGAGTCATGTTACAAATCAGCATGTCCTACAAAATCTAAGTAGGAATGTGCCAATTAGCAGAGCAAACATTCCAGTTCTGAGAATATCTGCCTGCAATGGCCTATCTTGGACAGTGAAAACACCAGGTTGAGCCGTGGACTCAGACAGTGATACCAGGGCTCCAGCCAATTTTCAAGGTATCTTTTCAGAGGCTGATTAGGCACACAGCTCTAATGATGGCTGAGAGACTGGCTGTCATGCAAAGCGGTAAAAAACAGCCCAGTGTTTCCATAAGTTTTCACTATGTATTTTTCCATCCTCCAGGAAAAGCATGTCTGCTAAACACAAACCATGTAACCTTGTTGTCATGGATAATGCATTAATTATACAGTTCTACAATTAGCAGTTTCAACTTAAAAATAAAAAAAAAGTTCACAGGTTTGCAGGTTGTCACAAGAAAAATCCACAAAGTGTTACTTTCTGTTTACTTAATTTGCTTGTGAAGTTGCTGTGGAAAGAGAAAAATAATGATGCATAGAAAAAAAAATCCTCCAGAGAATCCAGCCATTGATTAAAAAAATGTTAATTAAGACTGCCTTCAGAATTATATCTAATTTTGCATACAGGGGAAAAAGCATGTAAGAATTAAAGGCAAGTCCCATGATATAGATGCTTTGGTTTGGATTAAACTGCTAAAAGCCTCACACTTTAAACACCATAGAAAAAAAATATGCTACATATACCAGAAGGAGTAATAGCATTGTACGGAAAAAACTCTATACAATGTGATAGTTTACAATTGCAAAGACAGAGGGAAAAAAACATTTATTAAATCACTTTTCCTCCAATGTTTTTGCCTTTAAGAGTTCTCTCCTATTCAGCTAAGCCCTTATTTAAACTTCAACTGCAGTATAACAAATCTGCAAGCTTCACTGTCTGGCAAGTTGTTGGAGAAGAAAATCTTGATCTATAAATTTACTCAAAATCTACATATCTAAAAGTACAGCACATGGCTTCAGGCATTTAAATCCCTTAAGTGGTAGGTTGGACCTAATTGCTTCCACCATACTCTTTACCCTGAGCACTCAGGACAATATGAATCCCCTTCCCCATAAAGGGAATAGATCAATAAAGCCGATCAAGATCCATGAGCTGACTGATTACCCAGAGTGTAAGGGCAGGATGAACATGCTGACACATACAGAAAGTAGATTCACATTTGTGAGGGCATGCAAAGGATCCATATGGGCAGATAAGTACAAGCTGAGAGTGTTTGAACAGAATCCCACTTCTCTCCCAACTCTCACATGAACAGAGGGCGGTAAGAAGATTAATAGCCTCCTGCACACATTGGTTACCACACACCACATCATGCTAACAATCCATAAACATTGCACAAGTGAAAAAGGAAATGGCTGATGTAGAAAACATTCCAAGGGTTTCATATTCATGGAATTTCTCTTTTGCATTAGGCAATTCCTTTATTTCAGTAATTCACAAAGAGGTTACACATGCATCCTGAAAGGGCAGACTCAGACAAAACAAAATGGTCAAGTGAGCATCTTTATTTAGCACCATAGATATAAAAACGTCTCCAACAATGCCAGCATATGCTCAATATCAAGAAGAAATGTGCCCCAAATATTTTTCTACCTAAAAAGTGGGCAACATAGCCACAGAAAGGGCTGGCCAATGAAACTATGCATGTATTTCCTCAACACGGGTTTCTGTGTAAATCCTATCAGCAACTCTGTCTGGTTTCTCACAGTGATTCATCACTGTGCTGGCCCAAGAGGCCAGAATGATGTAAACTAATCTGGAACTTTCAAGGAAGCATGAGGAGCATTGGCACAAAGCTCTCATCAAATTTCATTTATTGCCTAACTTTATACCCCTCCAAAAGCCCCAACATAAACTTTGCATTTTAAGTACAGGTAGAGTTGCTTGCTGGCCACTGACTACTGCCAAAATAGCAATTGCTGCCTCTGCTAATTCTCCTTTCGAGGGTATCAGTGGCCTCCGGGGAAGCAACCAAACAGAGATGCTAATATTGTTTATAAAGCCTGGGATCAGCCAAGCCAAGCCCTCTGAATCCAAATAACCCAAAACTTTGAGCTCAGAAAAAGAATAAAAGTCATATTTTATTTCTAGCTCTAGATCCTTCCATTAGCAAGCTGAGCACAAACCAGATCCAATTGTCTTTTCTTTTGCTGTAGCAGCAGGGCTCTGCTGAGAGAAAAGTGAGGGTCCAGAATTTGTGCAAGTCTCTGCCTTTGAGGATTTAATTTCTCATACTCATGCAGCAACTTAGTAGATCTACAGGTAGGTATAAAAATCTCATTATGACATTTAAGGAAGCTAGAAGAAAACTGTTAAGATAAAGGGTGCATTTATCTGAGGTGCACAGAAATAGCGTCCTTGCAGTTCAAGGAAATGGAGCTGAAATACCCTTGTAAGGGGGAAAAAATGCGGAAATCGCCAAACTCCACATGCAAAAATGCCAAAATAGAAGCATTTTGGGGTTAACTGTCATATACAGACACATTCTTTGTCAGCATTTTGGATAAAGGAAATTTCAGCGAAAGATCAGCCAATATAAAATCCTTCAGTACTGCCACAATGCTAATGATTTTCCAAGCACCCAAACTAAAAATACTCAATTTTTTATTTTTTTTTATTTTTTTTTCAAATTACCATTGCCCATTCTTTCTCACTGAGAACTATGAAACAGAGGCCTAAGTCTCCAGATTCCACTACTAATTAGTTTTGGGCATTAAAAAATAATTTTGAACACATGATGACATTAGAGAAGAAGAGGGATCACATTCATAAAATCTTCAAATATGTTAAACTAAAAAAAACAAACATTAAAAATATCAGTAAGCAAGTTAAGAAGCCTAGAGTATGGACAGCAGACCCTTTTTTCCTCATTTAAGATTTTCAGATCTTCAAAGAATACTTTTTAATGCTACTTGTGCTATAAATTCTTTTAGTGCCCCTCATCACGTGTTACCTCATCTGTATTGTTATAGCAGCAGAGATATATCCATAGCTCACAATAATCCCTGCACACCTTAGAACTAGATATGTTCAAGTAAGCAATTCTCCATGGGTTAAATATATACATAGAAATCAATCTTAAAACTCCTTCTTAATTCTGTATTAGTTCTTTCTCTTTAATTCATTCAGACATCTAAGAATAGCATGTGGGATAAAGAGATTCAAATGCATGCAAATGTATATACACATATTTAAACAAATACAGCTGAGGTTGAATAGATGTGATCCAGCAGAATGGATAGGAAACAAAATAGAATTGCCAGCTTCCCCTAAAGCAACAGCTCCCCATGGCATGGGAAAAACATGAACTAGTGCCATCATCGCCAAATTGTGAGCATTGTTTCTGGGGATATGACCCTGAAAACTCTTTTTTTCAGTGCCAGGACAATCACTGCACTGATATCAGTATCAAGTTTTATGTTATTTAAGGAATTTCTTGTCTTTTAGAAGAAAAATGAAATATTTTTAAATTGATGTATTTTTACAGTGTTTGCTCATTAAGTTCATTCTTTTGATTGCCAGAGGGACAAGGTACATCAGCTCAGAGCACAGGAATGACCAAGGCTTGATCATGGCTTACATGATGTCCTGCTAGCAGAGGAAAGATGTTCAGGAATTTCCTAATACTTAGGGGAAGACATCACTACTCTCCCTCTGTGAAAATCCCACACACATCTGCCACAGGCTTATTTTCTGGCACCTCTCACAACAACAACAGCTTTGTTTTGTTTTCTTCTGCATCTCATTCCTTTACTGCTGCTTTTCAGATGGGCCATCTAGGGGATCACTTCTTTACCACTCTTATTATACTTCTAAAGTCATTCTGAAATCAGTCACTCTGGAGTCAAAATTATTCAGATACAGTCTTTTGTTTATTATTTCTAAGCTGGTTACCTAAACAGCAGACAAAAGCCATTGCTTCTAAGACCCATTGCTCTTTGGAGTATGTCATGCAGTAGAGATCATTCCAGATACTTATGAGGGATCTTCTCACAGGATTGGTCCATGACTGTTGAGATTCATGTGCCAATAAGCAAAATAAAGGAAATGGCAAACCACTTACTGCTTAATTTTTAAATTAAAAACCATGATTGAAAGGAGGATAAATATTTGCATCCCCTGTTCTCACCATTCCCCTGCTTACCTTCTCCCAAACCTCAGCAAATTTTTCACAAGCAGAAACAGCAGTGACACTAATTCTGTGAGCGTGAACACACTGAGTCAGCAAAACCTGGTACAAAACCTCTTTCTTCTCCATGTTGTTTAGAATCAAACAAAGGAGAAAGAGGCACGTGTCCTTTCCAAAGGACACCTTCTGTTAGCAGTATACAATGCTCTTAATATTAAACAAAGCTACTGAAGAGCAAGAAGTAACTCTTCACGTACCTCTCAGCAAAGAGGTAGAAGCAGGAGGCAAAAATATGCCATTCCCCCTTTCCCAGAAAGAGACCCTGCTCTTTCTGCTCTTTGCTAGCCAAGCCCACAGGTTTCTGCTGTATGGCAGATGAAAGGAGGTAACTGCATGTGACTTTCCAGGACACTGAAGGACTGCTCTGCCACAAAGGAGTCTGTCCACAGTGCCAGGACCAACTAATGGGGGACTCAGCTTTGCCAAAGCACTTGAACCACACAACTCTTTGGTCATCTCAGTCAGCTGGTCACAGACCCTCAGACTCTGGAGCAGTGAGGCAGTGGTGCTTCTCAGAAGTCCAGCACCAGCACCTCCTCATTTTCTTGGCTTTACAAAGTAATTTTGTGTTACAAAAAGGCTTTTAGAGTGGGTAGACTGCCTGGGCGCAAGGTGAGCTCTAAAACCCATCCTTGCTGTTAATGAAGCACAGGGTCATCAGTTAACACACACAGAAAGTAAGGGAAATTTGAGGAAAGGGACAAGAATGCTGAAACTGGGAAAGCTGCAAATTTATTCCTTAAACTGCTTTCTCCATAGAAGCCAACAAATGGCTTTGCTCTACTCTCAACACACCTTCTAAGGCCTGCTCATTGGCAAAAAGAGACTGCTTTTAATCACGACTCCAGAGCTTTGTTGCCCCGTGAGTAACAACACTAAATGACTTTCAACCTTATGAAAGAAAATTGATGCAGGAGTACCTTCACCCATAAGTCCTACTGCAAGTTCCTGAAAGTGCAAAACTAAGTAAAGCATTAAGAAAATTAAATTTTATTTAAAAGTTTAAATTAAAAAAAAATTGAAGTGATCATTAAATGCTGAAATTCAAGATCCCTGGGGAAATGAGGAGGGCACACAACAAATTCCCTGTGCTAGACTTCAGGAGAGCAAATTTTGCACTTTTCAGGGATCTGCCTAGTACAAGTACAAAAAAAAAAGCCCTGAAGGGAAGAGAGGCCCAAGAAAGTTGTTTAATATTCAAGAATCGCCTTTTCCAAAATCAGGAGGGAAACATCCCTACAAAGATGAAGTCAGGTAAAAATGCCAGGTCTGTGTAGATGAACAAGGAGCTCCTGGACAAACTCAGGCACAAAAAAAGGAAGCCTATAGAGGGTAGAAATAAGAACAGGTGGCCTGGTAGGAATACCAAAGAAGTTGTCCAAGCAGCCAGGGACTTATTTAAAAATATTATTCTCAATAAGTACTTCTTGTGAGCTCCAAAGCATCAGAGAGCCATCATCCAGATTCCAGCAGAAATGCAGTTTAGAATCACATGGAAGATTAATATTTATTGTGAATCCTGTTTTGACAAAAACATCTTTCCATGTTCTCTAATCCTTTTTACAGTCCCCTAGCACACATCCTGACAACCTTTGGGGCATACTAGAGCACAAGCATTTACCAGTGTTACAACACCACTTTATAGCTCCCTGTTTAGACTGCAAATAGAATTTTGTTGATGCTGCATGAGCTGCATTTTAACACTACTGGGTATTGGCACATACTTAATCACATGTTAGATCAGACAGTTGCATGCTCCCATCTGTGCCACAGAAGATTCTAATCTTTCTTGGGTAGGTAACAGTTTATCTGACAAATATTTTCAGAACATAGCAGCTGAGCTACCATTTATTACCATTTCCCAGGAGGGATTTGACCTTAGGACCTCCTGACATTCTGCAGCAGGTACTATTTCCACACATCCTGCTTCAGTTGTGAACAGTGTCAGAGAATTGACTTTTCTAAGAGAAATTTACCTTGCAATGTTTCCAAAATCATAGATATGCTACTGGAACATATAACTGTCAATTCCAAATCAGTGTATTTGTTAGTTATAGTTATTATAGTACTATATATTTTCATGTAGTCCAAAGTACAAGCATATGCAATAATTTTCAAGGAATAGAAAAGCATCCAATGAATCAAAAAAGCAGGTATTAAAGTCAAGTATACTACTGCTGGAGCAAGAGGAGTCGGAATCAGGAATAAATCAGCCTTGATTTTTAGTGGGATTTTTATCACTGCAGTATCAATGACCTTGATGACAGAGAGGAGCAGTTCTGGGGCATTACTACAGACACAACAATCCCAGGTTAGACTTTCTGTGGGACACAAGTCACTTACATGGAAAATCCAACATTTAATCTCTCTCCCAAGGTTTCCTCAGCTGTGAAGTTGCCAAAATAGGTACTTAATTTCTTATCTATCTCCAGAATGTGTTCAGTAATGCTAAAAAAAGGAAAATATCAAGAGTCTTAACACAGAAAAACTATTTATTCCCTCTCTCCCTGACAGACAGCTCTACCCAGTTCTGACCCTCACACTTCTTCTGTCTCCTCATTCATTCACTGAAATCCCACCAGATTACATTTTAGACAGAACCCCCACTGGAAGATTTTGCATTTCCTATCTACATCAGTTGGTTGATACCAGCTCCCATGTAGGGAATTAATAGTCCACTGAGTCTGCCAGGCTTAAACTCTTCACTGAGCAATCTAAGGCTCTTCTGAGTATGACAGCAGGTTCAGTTCTGCAATCTCCTATACTTCATAAGTGCATCTGGGCCATAATTATATCATGAGCTCTTTTCTAGTTTGAGTTTGTTTTGGGGTTTTGTTTTTTTTACACCTTAGTAAGTACAGGTTGGTGCAGATAACCAAGTCAGTGAAAATATCCATAAAATATAACTCAAACATTAGCACTTTTTGGTAAAAAAAAAAGTCTTCAGCCAGAAATTAGACCATTATTAACTAATATCAGCTAGTCCAACCACTTCTTGTTCAGGTACTACTTATTCCTTGTTTTTGAGGGAGAGACAACAGGGTATTATTCTTACATTTCATATAAACCTTCCTTGAACAAGGGTGGAAGCTTTCAGTCATTTTTCATTCCAGATAAACACAAAAGGCAGCATAGCATCTGAGTGATTGGCTCAACAAGCCTGTTTTCCTGGGATACAATTAAATGGTGCTGAAAAATCACATCAGTAGGAGCTACTATGTACTTCTGACTTCGGAGTTCTTGAGTTTGATCCAAAGACTGTTCTTGACTTTCATAACATTTACAGTGGATTCCTCATGAACAAGGATTCAGGACCCTAAATTTTAATCCCTGATCTTTAAAGTATTGGGCTGTATCCTTCCCTTAATCCATTTCTCTTTGCTTACAGAGCTGGTATGAAAACCTTATGGCATGTCTACACTATACAATGCAGAAATCCCTGCACCAGCTGGTGTGAGTACCCAGCAGAGCACCATGCTGAGCCATTAGCCTGAGTCCTGGGAGCAGTATAGATATATTAGCATGGCATTATGCCCAGGCTAATGAGCTCAGGCTAGCTCTGCATTATACTGCTTTGATCCAGAACGAGCTCCTCTGCAGCTCCCCAGCCCCTCACCGCACAGAGCTCGCTTGTCTCTGCACTGCTGAATGTTATCTGCTCCACACATCACAGGCCTGCTCCTGCAGACCCACTGCCTCTGGGTGCCAGGGCTGCCTGAATTCTAAACACTCCAGTATGCAAAAATGTCTGTTCCTAAACTGAAACTTATTTATCTATCCACACATTGCAATCCACAAATAAACAGAGCACCTGCATCTCACCACATTTCCTATTCAACACTGACTACATCACGTGCTTATATTGTGACTGAAATATGGAGTTTTAAATGAATCCCAGTGATCATCTGTTAGCTCTTTTGCATTTAGTTTTGTGTGGAGAGGGAAGCATTCTGCGTTTTAGTTTCATCACCCAGGTCTAAACACTGCTTCTTAAACCAAAACTTACATTTTCTCTCTTTGTTGGCAGAAGCTCATCTATTGAATAGGAGAGAGATCACTGAAATAGAAAAAAACATCATTGGTGAGACAAGTTGACTGACAGCCATTGCAATTAGCTACAAGATTTCAACTGCAATGTATTTCTGTGTCATGGGCAACAGTAATGATTAGGGGGACATGCACATATATGTATGTAACTGTATTTGTTACTTAGCAGTTATACCATGTCATCACTTAGATTTCTTTCTTCCTGCTTACCTATTCCAAACGACCAAACATATGTCTTTGATCTGCCTGAAAGGATAAGTATCTTACCAAGGGTATGAGCACATGAATAGCTAAGTAAAGCTCCTGACACAGCAGAATGCATTTGCACACACCTACGACAAAGACTAAATGCTGAAATGGAACAATCAGAATTTTAAAAAAACACTGAAAGGAGCAAACTTGTAATTACCAACACGAGCAACATCCTTTCCTCATCAATCCTCAGGCATGCTTATATTAAACCATAAAGGGTAAGACAGTTCTGGAGGGATAGTCTTTCAGGGGTTTTTTGTTTAATGCTTTGGAGCTAAATCATGCTTTCCTTTCCCAGGGGTGCACAAGACAAAGAAGAGGCCAGATGGAGCCCTCTTCCCCTCCCCAGCACACCTGGGCAGGGGCCAGCCTCAGCGCAGTGCCCAGGGGAGTGTCTGGAGCTCCGGCAGCAGCTCCCGTTCACTCTCCCTCGCCCACGGGCGGGGATGGCAGCGGGGACAAATGTTCCCTGTGTGGCACGGCCCTGCGGCAGGGCACCCCCGCCCTCACTGCAGCGCTGAGCACGTCCAAGGGCCACAACCCAGACCCTGGAAGCGCTGACATCCCTGCATGCCGCAGGCAGTCGCTGCCCGGCCCCATATCCAGAGCCGGTCCTGCCTGCGAGCACAGGCACCGAGCCGCAGCAGAGCAGAGCAGAGCCAGGCGGGGACACACGAACCAGAGCTGCCGAAGCAGCAGCGCTGCTGCCTGCCGTGCTGCCCAGGGACGGGCTGCAGGTTCCCGGCAGGACGCTTCAGAGGAGCAGCCAGCAGCTGGAAGCACTTCAGAGGCGTACCCTGTGAGGCAGGGACGGCACTTGCAAGGGAAACACACGAGACGAGCCGCCAGGGCTGCACAACAGCTCCCTGGAGCCCTAATAAACAAAGCCATTCAGGTTCATTCAGCTGCAGAAGCGGCAGCACGCTGCAGGGCTGACAGGAGCAAAGGGGGCTCGGCGCCGGGAACAGCCCCCTCCCACAAAGCTCGGCTCTGGTGGCAAAGGTGCTCCCAGAGCCAGCCCTGAGCGCCTAACCGTGATGGAGCACACGTGAGGGATCGTATATGGAAGCGAACGACTCGGGTAACAAGGTCAAACCCGTGTTAACGAGACCAGCCCGCAGCACAGTACCAAGGCTGCCCCTGGCAGGTGCGCACAGAGCACGGCACTGCCCGGAGCGGGCAGGAATAGCAGCCACCCCACCACATCACATGGCACTTCAAGGCGACACACCTGCTCCCCAGGCAGAGCCAGCCAGACCCAGTGCCTGCTGTGCCTGCTGACTCCCGAGGCCATTCAGGACCACCAGAAGCACTCTGGTCTAAGCATAAATGTGAGTAGCTCTCAGGAGAAGAAAGATTTCTTACACCAATCAGCTCCAATCTGACTTAGAAAGAAACCAAAATATGGAGAATAAAGGAAAAGGTAGAAAAGGCTACAATATTTTATGTCATTGATTGTATTTTCTCATTTTGTTTTGTTTTCATGGCACGTAACAGAGATGCTACTTCAAGCCTTGCAGAGATCTCAGAGTCAGTGCTGACAGTAAGAGAATAAAGGCACCCTGTACCTCTGCCCTCATTTTAACACTGATTTCACTAGCCACATTATTCACAGCACCATAAAGTTACTGGGTGCAACTAGTCTCTCTCTTGCAGAAGAGGCTACAGCTACTCTCCAGATTCTCTCATGGGAGTACTTCAGGAACACTATGTTTTACATCTAAAGCAGAGCAGGGCTAGCATACACTTTTCCTTGGGAGAAAAAGTCCTGTAACAGTCACTGCAGTGTGCACCAGCAAGAACCAGCACCTCACACCACAGCTGCAAAATGCCCATCTGTTCCTCCTGCACTGCAGCATTGGCAGAGCCTGGAGAGTGGTCAGACAAGGGCTTTCCTAAAGACCCTGTTCCACTGTTGATTCCTCTGGAGAGGATGGGGATGTTCCATAAGTACTTTCAAGGACAACTAAACCTAAAGTACAAAACAGATCACAGAAGAACCTGGGAGGGAGCAATGGATCTCCAGCTTGACACGAGTTGGAAAGTTTCCATCTGTATGGCAAACTGCTCAGTCCTCTTCAATTGTATTCAAATATTTTCTTCACGCTGCCACAGCAGGAATTTCTCCTACATGGAGCTCATTACAGGTCTTGCATGGGCATACTTAATCCTCCTCTTTCCTTTCTACTCATAAAACCTTCCCACCTTTAACAAAAGTTTAGCATCTGCATGGCCTTTATATTCTGCGCAGACACTAAGGACAGGAGCCCAGCACACTGCACCTCTCAGGTGTGTCACCCACACCCCTGCATTCCTACAGCACTCCAAGGCTTGCAGCCCTGCTGAAGGTGAGCAAATCCCACTGCTGTCAGCCACAGCTTCTCATGCTCTGCACCTTGATCTGAGTCAGTGCTCACTGAGAGGAGTCTGACAATCAGCCAACCCATCAGCATTTCTCAAGGCTGCCCCCAACCAGTGGCTAAACCAGTCCCCATGAACAGGGCTGCTGATGTGCAATTTGCAGGGGAGGAAACATCTCAGACAGTGTGTTGTGGGACAGGCCTCTGCCCACTCTACCAAATCACATGCCACCCTTGCATGCACAATGCAAGAGCACATTTGACTGTTAAGAGTTTTTTGGGGAAGGAGACTAATATATAAAGACAATAAAATTCTGCCCACCCCGTGTTCACTCAGAAGCGCTTTGTCCATTGCTTTGATTATTTATCAAAATTCAAAATAAATCTGTTTTCTCAGCGGTAACAGCATCATAATCATTTCCTATCTCCCTTCCTCAAAACCCTTAATAGCAAAGGTATTTCATAGGCAAACATTTCTTTTTTAAAAGGCAGAGCTCATCTTATTTTAGAATCCAGCATCTATGCCAAGACTTCACACTGTGCTGAATGCATTACAACATCTACCAAAAGTGCAAAATACACTTTAAAAATGGCCAGGCAATACACTGAATAGTTGTGGTTTCTGAACACTTGCCAGCTTTAGTTAGAGGAGGTTTTTTTACCCTGTATAACTTATGGGCACATGGAGAAAGATGTGTAACATTCTTGCAATCTACCATATCACAGCAAGGAGATTTGCTTTTGTTCACTGAAGCACAACACATCCAGAACTACTCTTGCATTTCCCTTCCCCATCATGTGGTGTTACTCCTTTTCAACATGAAATACCATATAAAGAAATTACCTTTGGCAGTTACAAATACCAAAGTCCAGAATACATTTTTGGCTATTTGTGGGAATAAGATGCTGGTAAGATGCTGTGACGACCGGGGTAAAAGTTACTAATTTTTTACTACGTTTAAACCCAAGATAAGTTAGCCCCCACCCCCCCTTGCCCAAAAAACAAGTAGGAATCACAAGGTGCAAAATCTTAGCCTATGATGAGTCAGATGAATGAATGGCTTGCTTGCTGGCACTGCTTGTGAATGCAGTACTGCAATTAGAGGAAGATGCAGGATTTAGGGCTCATATCCAGATCTCATGAAAACGTGATCTGAACCTTTGCCAAATATCAGCATAATCCTGATTCAAGCTTGCAAATAGATCGAGGTGATTCTTGTCCCATTACACTTCAGTTATGGGGTTCTTCTGGGGAAAAAATGAGTAGGGGGAAAAGCCAGCAAACAGCCTTTGTGAAAGAGACTGAAACAGGATCAGGGTTCTTCCTGAGGAGAGGAAAATAACTGCAGATGAGTCGAGTGAGAGAGAAATGTAGATTAAAGGAAAGGGCAGCCTAAAAAGTTTTTTAAAGCCCAGCAGCAAGAACTGAACCCTGATTTCATTAAGCAGGTCAGATCAGAGGGTGTGAAACTCAAACTCATTGGTCATTTTCTAAGTTGTTTTTCAAAATGTCAGCTAGTTGAAACCAAAGCTTTTGGCAGGAATATATACACTAAGTTTGTCTGGAGCATTTTCTTGGGTACAAGATGGCATTTCTGATCAGAGAAATCACATCCCAAGAGCAGCCAACAACCCTGTCAGGCCAGTGGCCTGCAATAGCACTGCAATCCCTGCACCAAAGATGGGGGAATCCCAGGCTAACAGTGACCTGGACAGTGAGTCTACCTGACCTCACACAGCAGTCTGGGCATGCACCAGCCCAGAGAGCTTCATTCTGCACCCAAGTTCATAAACCCACCTGCTCTTCTGATGGGGCTGGATCACTTTCACAAAAAAGACTCGCACCAACCCTGGCTAGAGTCTCTACACCTTCCAGGAAGAACTACCTTGACTGTGTCTGTACCCAAATCACAGTCAAGCCTCTGCCATTGTTATGGGTAATCTCTAGGTCCAGAAAAATCCACATATCTCAATATCACTAACAGATTTAAATTTTGTCACTTCCTTTTGAGATGTAACTAAAATGAAAATTATGTTCATATATTAACTATCCACAAAAAAATTCATTCAAATCCATATAAACAAAAACTATAAAGCTGAAGAAAACATTTTCTCATGACTGAAAAAGAAAACCAATACAAGGTTTTACTTCATTTGCTCATTCAACATTTTTTTCAAACCCATATATTCACGTGAATGCTTTTGAGGCACTGATTATTATTAATTCTCTGTTCTCCAGTGGAAAGATATCCCATCTGAGCTGTACAATTTAAAATGTAGTCCACAGCCATGCCACAGATATGTTTTCATCTTCTCTGCATATTTTTATTTTCTATGTTTTTCAATATCTATTTTATCTTTCCCTCCAGTTACCAAGGGAGTTCTACTAACAAACCTTATGAAGTTCCTGTGAACAGGAGACAGACACTGTTCCCAGGAAAGAGGAGATTGCGTGTTAGTTCAGTTCCAAAAATAGTTCCAGGTGCATACAAACACATCAGGAAACTCCTGGTGTATGTATGGAGAACAAACACCTGCAGATTTCTACCCTAGCTACACAAAAGTGCCTGGCTCCCATGATTCTCCAACAGGTAAAATTGCTGAGGATTCGCGTGCCCTGAGCTGATTTCAGGTCTTGGAACAATGACTGCATCAGCCACTTGCTTAAGTATAGAAACAATACAACTACTAATTTTGAGAACAGCATTAGTCACTCCTGAAACTGAGCATGCTAGTTATTTACAGCAAAATTTACAGCTTGACCATTAGTCAGCTGTTAAATTATGCCTTGTGATAAAAGAAGGTTTAGATCTGCTTCCTGAACAAATATGATCAAGCTTGCAAAAAGTTAAAGCAGATGGGAAGTTCTATTGCAAAATTACTGCAGAAACAAAAAAAAGGAAAAAAAAAAAATCAATGGCAAAATATTGATGAAAATAAAATTCAGATGGAATGAGATAATGTGCAAATCACTTGGTGAAAAATACATCTCCAGATATGATTTAAGAGACATTTCAGTTCCATGGTTACACATTTAATTTTCCAAACCATGAAATACTCCATTATTGTAATAGCTTTGATTGGCTCTGATTCTGCCAGCAAACTACTACAGTATTGTTATAATGATAAATTTTGCTGCAAGAAAGGGCTATTATATAAGAATGACTCTTTCAGATATTTATAGAAAGAGTTTTTATTTATTTATTTTAAGAGGCTATAACAAGAGAGGCTGTATTGAAAACAAAGAAAGAAAGAAAATATGGGCCAATCAATATAATGTTCTCAATTAGTCTAAGTTTTTCATATTTTAAATTATTTCAAGGCTACAGAAAACTACAGAAAAAACCTACAGCTTTTACTGTTTCAGGGTTTTTTTTGGGTTTTTTTTTTAAAAAGTGTTTTCACCTCTGTTATGACTATTCACTGATTCCTTCCTTTCTGTCTCCCCTCCCCACTTTTCACCCACACAATAGCGTGGAATTGAAAATATATTTTCCTGTTATCTTTCTATTTCTTTTCCATGACTATTCAGATAGGACAACAACTGTCCAGAAACAAACTATATAAACATATTAATATTTAGCTAGCTACTCATCCACATATACAGATAAATGTGTGAATCTGAGGCAACATTAATGACAAAGGTTAAGAAATACCACACAATCCCACCATAATAAGCCTCAGAAAGTATCCAATTATTGTAATAATACATTTGAAGTATAATAAAAATTTAATGTAGGGACTCATTTTCATTTAAATTTCACAAGTGTTGTGGGAAATACCTTTCATCACCACTCCTGAAACCTGAGAGCAAAACCACCATTTAGTGCTAGGAAGTTCAAGTGTAAATTTGTAAAATAAATCATCTTTTTTCCTTTGGGGGTAAACTAGATTAGCAGACAAAAGCAGGAGAAGTACAGCTACAAGCACATTCAGCAACAAATAAAGGCAACAAACAAGAAGGTGCATGTTGCAAGCAACGGTCTGGTAAAATTATGGGGGTTTTTTGTTCTGTTTTTTGGGGTTTTTTTACAAATAAAAGAAAAAGTTCAGCATTAAAATCCATTAGTGAATGAGTTAATGGATTTATGACAATCCCAGAGAATAGGCTTCATTATGTTAATCTCTCTATCAATCTGCTTCTGCTGGCATTTTCAATTCTCCAAGCGTGTGCCTACCTTCAGTAGCCAAAGGGAGACTCTAGGTGGCCCAGTGCAGTGACAGAAGTCAGACATAAATCCAGCAACTCCTAGTGCTCTTCCTTAAGATGCCAGGAAAAGAGAAACACGCCCTCACAGCTTTTACTGTTTTCTCCACATTGCAAAGCCTGTCTTAAGACACAGCTGAGCATACAAATACAGTGTAATTGGTAAAAGCCAAACTTGCTCTACAGACCTGTGTCTAAATAAGTTTCCTTCTGCAGCTTTCCCATTGTGGGATGGCACGTTAAGGTGGCAGCTGGTAAAAGGTACTGCCAGAGCAGCCACCCAATAGGTCCTCACACCACAGGACCCTGTGCCTCAGTGATAAACCACCAGATGTCTTCAGTGTACAAACACCCAGCACAGGCCTGGAGGTCAGAGAGTCCTGGGGAAGTCCTACTGCTCCTGCTTTTTCCAAGCTGCTGAGCCATGAAATTGTCACCAAATGGTCAGAGGCACAAGCCTCCGTGTCACAGCTCTGCCTTTTTTCACAGGGCACTCACTTCCAGACTGTAGCAAGCTCCCATTTGTGTCACTGTGGGGATGCCCACACCTCCAGTACCAAACTTGCTGGACTGAATCCATCTGTTGTTGCCTCCTTAATTTTGTGGCTGTTGGGAGCCTGGACAGACAGCTTGCAGTGCCTCTCAAAACACTGTGTAGGCAACACCATGGTCTGCAGGGCCAGGACCAGATTTCTAACACCATCACCATATGTCTTCTGTCAGAGCACATAGCATGGATGTCAAGTCCAAGGAAGAGCTCTCTCGTTAGACATTCTCAGGCTCCTTTTAGGCCATTTGGACATGCTCTTACGGTTCCCACCAAGTCTCCTGCAGAGCCAGGCTCAGGGCAACAAAGCCCTTGCATTCACAAGTGAATGAGCATGGAAATTGTTCCGTTAATGGCTCTGCACAGACACACCAAACTACCTCAATAATATACTACCAGCTTTTCATCTCACAGAGGGCTTAAATAAATGAATATGCACTCCACCTCTGTATTGTAGTCACAATCTACTTGGCTGAAGTAGTTACCTAAACTCCTCACTGAATATCTACTACAACTGCACACAGAGCTAACTCAACATCCATCACTCTCAATGCCACACTCAGCAAGGCAGTGCCGTGGGACCTTGGAGGATGACGGTGCTCTGTACTGGTGGCTTTGAGAGTAAGATGACTCAGAATGAGTGATTCCAAAAGAGCCTCTAGATTCATTCCCATCTGCCCTACTCCCACACCACACTCCATGTGTTTCTTCCCACTCACTAATAACAGCTCTTGCCTCCTACATGCTATCAACACCTGACTGTCTTTTCTCACTGCTAGAGAGTAAGCACTTATAATGCATTCAAAGCACAATTTTGTCTGACACATTTGTTTTAGCTAATTCTCTTAAGGATTCTTTTCTCCCTGCTAGAGCTGTTTCATTTGTAGGAGCAAATAAGCCTGGATGTCTCCTGCCACATCTGCTATCATCCCCTTATTCAATAGGCTGCTAAAGGTTACACTTCACACAAGACGATGGCCTTTTCCCACACACACTGAACCTGATGAGAAAACCATGACCAGATAGATACAGAAGGGATGAATGGAGAGGTCTCTATCTGATATGCTGTGGCAAGCAAAAAAAGCTGGGAATTGATTCCTATATGGGCAGTTCTGCCTTTTCCAGCCTTGCAAAGTAAATCCACCAGTCTCAGGCAATGCTCCACCTTGGAATACTTGCATGTCTTTCTCTTCTGCTTATCTTATAGCCACCTTTTAATTCAACAGACTGGGTTCAAGTGAAAAAATTAGATTGAGAGAACAGAGTTAACACTCTCCCTGACCATGCTTAACAGGACACAGCCCTGCTCCCAGATGTAGAGCATGTTTTCTTTCTCAAGTAAGATCATTATGGTGATTGGGACTCCTGGCAGGCCACAGGGGAATCTATCTAGCCAGAAGGCTTTAATGCTGGTTTAGTACCATAATGAATCAAAATGTTCTGCCAACATAGAGGTTTTTTTGCAAAAGAAAATAAATATATCTAGCCAGCAACATTGCTACACTGGGTCCTCTATTTTTAAAACGTTCACTTTTCCCACCTAATGATTAAACTCAGCAAGGAAAAATGAAGGAAGATAGAGAATCTAAGTTCAAAAAAATTTAGCATATGGAATAAAAAGTTTCCAAAAGCTCAGGCTGATTAACACACTCATGCTAGAAAAACTGAGAGAGAAATACAGGCCAGCATGAACTCTAACCTTAATATTACTTCAACTTTATCCACATATTTTACCATGGTTTCCTAAAAAAATGAGGATCACAGAGTCACATAAAGCCAGCTTGTCTGTGTCTGATTATAAATTCCCTCTCCTCCAGTAACTTCTGAAGCCATTGGCCAATTTTGACCAACTTTGCCAGAAAAGTAGAGGTCTAAGAAATAAACATCTACTATTTCTAACATGGACACAAGAGATATCCTCTGAAGAGCAGGGCCTTACTTTGCACATGCACATATTCAGGAAATGTGGGAGCAGTCTTATATTATCTGTTTCACAGAATTCTGATGGGTGGACACAATGTTGGTACAAACAGTAGCTGCAACAGGCACTCATATGACATCAAACACAGGATCTTGGCTACCTCCCCTCAGTTACAGGGAGATCAAAGTGAGGGATAGGAGCAAGAAAGACATCCAGTCTGGTAAGGCCAGCAAAAAATTGCCAATGATTTCATCAAGTTAGGTACAATGGGCCCTCAGCAACAGAGTTAACAACTCCATCCACTTTCCAAGGCACCTCAGATCTGCAGGGAGATACTCTTGCATCAAGCTTCTCAAAAGCTGCCGTCATTTGGTTCCATGCTGCTCTGCAGCACAAAGTCAGCAAGTGCACTTTCTGAGCATGACATCTGTGCTTGTAGGAGAGGCAAGACAGCACCCCGATATACACAGGTGTTCATGTTGCAAAGCATGTGTCCAGAAAGCTGAGTGTACAAAAAGAAGTGCCCTTTGTGCACTCTTTTGGGAGCTGGGAGCCACATTAACAGCTGCACAATGGGAGGAGAATAAGCAAGATCAGATAGGTCAATTACATGCAGAAGTAAATGGGAAACCTCAGCTACAAATTTTCTGTAGAGCCTAAGATCTGTGGGAGCACAGCAATTCACCAGTCTCACTATTTATTTAGAATTATGCAGGTTTTCCACAACCAGGATTTTCCAGCTCTCTATAACCAGTGTACTGTGGACTCTGATGAGCCAGTTGTTTCCTGCTTGGTTAAATAAGCTCACTACTTACTGTAAATTCCACGTGTTTGCAACTAAAATCAGCTGATCTTAACCCTGTAGAGTTTTATCAGGTGTAAGAATTAACAGGATCTACACCCCTGTACACAAGGGAGAGGCAATACCAAGATGAGCACCTTCCATCCCCACCTTCTCACCACATTCCACACATTCACACACCTGTGCCAGGCAGCTCAGGGTATCCCAGCCCCTTGCTGGTGCCAGGGCCTTCTCCCCAGCATGGCCAGCAGGTAGGAGCAGGGCAGAGGAGGGCTGGCCAGGGAGCCACAATGATGGTAGCATAAGTATTCCCCTGCAGGATTTCATTTTCTCCAGGTTCATAATTCCCTACTATTCCCTACTGCAGAGTTTCCCAAGGGTTCTTTCTATACTTGAACCTTCTCAGAGGTGACAGGGAAGGGACTATTTCACCTTCTCCTGCTGCCCAAACAGAGAGTGTATCAACCAGCACACCTACCACAGTTATTCAATAAGCAGTAGCTGGCAGTCTTGAAAGTCAAGCCTGAATATTAAGATACAAATCATCATGATTTTCCTAAACTGATGCCAAGGGCATCAAGAGCTCTTGATCCTAGACATTGTATCAAAACCCAGAACAAGGCTGTCCCTGCTTAGGACTCAGGGTTGCCGCAATATATTAATGTTGGCCCAGAAGATCCCTTGCAATCTGTTCAACTGCATAGATATTTTTGGAAATTTTTCTCCTCTGCTCCTCAACTTCTTCAGTCTTTCTGAGAAAGCAGGTCCTCATTCCATTGCATAGAACCTGGCTCTACATAAGATACTGCACTCAAGACACTTCTGCAAAGCCATGACTGGTAGGCAGTTAAATCCACCCACCCAGTGTGGTTGGCTGCCACAGCAGCACAACACCTTATACAAAGGCTGCAAAACACTAACAACCTGCCAGCTAAACAAATTGAACTGGATTGATCTTCAAACTCCTGTGGAAAGATTGCTTCCAGGACTTAAGTAACCTAGCAAACTCAAATAATTGCATAGCATTCTGCAGTCACATCTGTAATTTCCCCCTTGTTTGCAAAAAAAAAAAAACAAAAACAAAAAAAAAACAAAAAAAAAAAAACAAAACAAAAAAAAAAAAAAAAAAACTCCCACTGTAGAACAGGCCAGCAATCAGGCCACAAACAGTTTTTAATTCAGAGAAACAAAGCTGAAAAACCGAAAATATGTGCAAAAATATGTGCTGAAGTTGTTATTAACACAAACCATTGGGCATGCACCTCTTCCTAATTATATTGTGATTTCCTTCTCCATCCATCTATATGCCTCTCCTAAGAACTCCCACAGTGGACACTTCCAGAACTCCTTGCTCACCGATCAGCATCTCCCTCAACCCCCCACCCAGATGTCTCCCTCCTCCCTGGAACATGCTCCTGTTGTATTTCAGAGTACCCAAGCTCTGGGTTTCCCTGTCCCTCTAAGTACACCAGACAGAGGAATTCCCCTTTCAGGCTATGTACCTTTTGACTTCTGCTACCATATGAAGAAAAACATTTCTCCATCCACAACATTTCTATATAAAACAGCCCTGTGTTAATCTGGGCACAACTTTAGTCTCTTGGGACACTGCCTAACCTCTCACTGGGCAGTCATATCTTAGACAAGCTTTCAGACTCACTTTCCCTGAAAGCCAAAGAGGCAGATGTGATCAGATTTTAGGACACTGTGGAGAGAGTGAGCCTTGGCTAGCTGTGATTCTGCCCTAATAGTCCTCTCAGTCAAGAGGCCTCCTCAAGTCACAGGGGCCATTTATAGCCAGGATTTTACATAAAATTATGCAAATCACTTGCATTTTGTAAAAAACACCTAGAAAGTCATCCCTTCTGCACAGTTTCAGTGAAAATGTTGCAGCTTGAGAACAGTGAGCAAAGCTCCTGATGTCACCACCACAGAGGTAGGGAACAGCATCCCCCCAGAACAAAGGCCTCCACACCTCTGGCATACCTCCTTCATGAAAATGTGCTGTAAGCTGCAGTTCCAGAACTGACACATCCCACCCTTTGTGACCCCTTCACCATTTTGTTGGCAACCTCACTGCAGTCTCATATCACCTATGTGCCAGCAAGTGGGGTGGAAAGTACCTCTGGCCACTGAGGACTGCTATTCCACACAGACTGCACACCAACACAGACCTTGGCACAAGCTGCTACTCCAAACTGAGGATGCCACTTCCACAGGCAATAACACAGAAAAGCCTCAGAAAGAGCAGTGTGCAGTTTCTGTTTCAGTAATAAATCACAGAACCATTTAGGTTGGAAAAGACCCTTAAGTTTAAGTGTGTTTTTGAAGATACTTGCAGTGTTTTCTGCACACTTTCCCACTCTTTAAGCAAAGACTCTATGGCCATAGAAGAAAACCCCTGAAAACTGCTAGCCATGATCTCTCACCCTAACAAAATATCAGAGCATTCCATAGTTTCTATACCTGAATAAATACATAACATAAATAGTTATACAGTCAATTTCAACTCCATTGGGATTTCTTGGTTTTTAAATGACAGCATTTCCTTTGCAATTAACTCTACAATAATCAGGTTTCCAGAGCTTAGAAATCACAATTTTTCTGCCATTTTTTTCACTCTCCAAGACAGTTTTATTCATATCATCACAAGGACTGTTGCTCATTCCTGGGCAATGTTATCTGTTGGGACACTGACCTGTTTTGGGCCTCTGAGTAAGGCTGAATCTTCTATGGGATAAGAAACTATCCAAACCCCTTCTGAATATGTTGCAAGGCAGACAGATATTTCTAAAATGGTTTAGCATTTTCTTCCATCCTGTACATATTTCCCCAAGCAAATATTTACTTAACTGACTAAAGTATTAGAGATAATCACTATAATTTTATTTAAAGATATAATTTCAATTTCCATTTAAAACCACTTTATTAGTTCACCATTTAAGACAAACTCAGCTGAAGCATCATGTCAAATTGTTAGTGTAGATGCAAATGTTTTATTCTAAAAATTGCCAAGTCACACTGATTCATAATGCAGATACATCAAATAAAGAGTAGAAGTTAGTAGTTTCAATGTTTTTGGCATGCTTTCTTAGCAACAAAATTTGTTTTATTCCAAAGCCTAAAAACTGACAAGTATTTAGTCTTAGATAAAATGGGATTTATTTTTATTTTTCACACTTTTTGCACCTATAAAAGATTTTTTTACATAGTACTTCAAAACAATATCTCTTCCACAAATATCAATAGCACTGCACAAGAAAGTCAACTTTGCCTCTGAATTTACTCACAGAAGTTATACAAGCCTAGTAGAAACTCCGCTTCAGTACCTGAGTCTCAGTGGCTCCTCCAGAATTTCCTAGGACAGCAGTAGCTGGTACTACAGAACTAGAAGTGTCTTATTTTTCAGGAGCTATTCCACTATAAAAGACTAACATGCTGTAATTACACTTGGTTGAAAGATTCAGAGAAGAGAAACACAAACAAACTTATTCCTATCAACCCAAGAAAAAGGCCAATTCATTGGACTAGTCACAGATCTGCTCAATGGAAGGAAACAGCATCACAGGAACATGCATTTTCCGAGGGAATCTTGAGTCACAGGAACCAATGGCACAAAGCTCCAAAACTACAGGAGGAGATGCAGCTGATTATACTAAGAAGGAGTTAATTTAAAATATAACAACAACAGACAAGTTATTTATCTGAGCTCTTTTAACTCAGAGCCACAAGGAATAGGAACATGGAGTATTACTCTGTCAGGAAATATATTGGGTCAAGAAATTGTTAGTATTTTACATCTAAAGCCTCAGTTTGGAGGACTGCTCTCGCCAGCATCTTGTAAAGTAATGAATATAATGAAGTTCAGACTTGTACTGAAAAACCATTTTATAAAAATCACAAGAAAATCTAGTATGTGGTTTAAAAAAAAAAGAGCTAAACATCTCTGCTATAGGCATGTGCTAAACAGCAAGGTGTTGAGTGGGGTCTGTTGAGACTACCAAAGTAGCAATGAAATAGCTCAAGACTCTTTTAACCTTAATTTCTCTCAAAGAAAATACAAGGCATTTCTTTACAATTTCAGTGGGCATAAGGCAGAGATTGCAAACAACAAACCTGGCCTTATAGTAAACCTTCTCAGGAAGCACTGGCCCTTTTCCCAAAAGGGCATCATCATAGTTTAGTCTCATAGCTTCATTCTATTTTCCAAAGCTAAATCAAGACCTTCTGTGAGGATCAGGTGCTTAAAAAAAAAAAGAAAAAAAAAATAAAACCAGTAAATATTCTAAAAACTGATATTTGGTTGAAAAAACAACTTTGATAGAAAGTACTTCATCCACCTCCCAATAATACTGGAGCACTCAGTCATACACAAAGTTGTGCAAAACCAAGGAAAAGTTGAACTAATTACACTCAGTAGAAATGCTCAATGAGAGTCCCAAACCCTGCAGTGCCTAAAGGAGCTGTGTAGTAAATATGTCAAGACAGACTAGACTGACATCATCATTAAAAATTGTTATTAAAAACGGTTCATGCCTTCTTTCAGGCAACTCTGACTTCTTTCCACATTAACTGCTTCACATAGTACTGACTCCTTTCCTTAGGGGCAGCTCCACACAGCACTGACTCTTTCTCTCCTCTCTGCAAGTTTCCTTGTTACTTTTGCATGACTGGCTAAGCCCAAGCTGTCCCTTACCCAGACACCTAACCCTGTCTGCCCCTCACAGCATCTCCTTACCTCATCTGTCCCTTCCTCCACACAGCAAGGAGACTCAATCCCGAACTCCAACAGCTCTGAGTCTCAAGCTCTAAATACAACTTACTCTGCTAGCTGGCCCACTCTTTTATAACCCCCCTCCTCATCGGACAGGCAAGGCTGTCTCCACTTCTTGGCAATCAGTGAAGGTGTAATTCATTGACGAAAATTGCCTTCTGCACTGTCCTTACAAACTATCTTCCTACAGTGCACTATGAATTAAAACCAGAGGTTTATTTCCTTTTCTAAAGTTGAGGTTACATACACACCTTTCCAATGTGAGAGGATCAGCTGGAGTAAACATTTATCCATTCCAGGAAAACGGACTGGACATTTGAGCCTTGAAAACATAGCACAGTAATGTGAAAAAAGTGCTTTCCTGTCAGTGATTTTTTTTTTCTTAAAAAAGTCCAATAAAAGTGTTGATAACACCACCTACATCCCCAAAAAGCTCATTCAGAACTGTTGGAATAGCTGTCCATAAAACAGTACAAAATCACCCCAAGCAGAAGCAGATGGAACTTAACTGAAATGGGGGCAAGTGCATCTTACACAGCACTTACAGCACGTTTTGCCTCAGGGTTTAGACATTTGCTCATACAAATCCTACCGTAAACATTTGAATGGGTTGTAAAGATACAAGGTGAACTAGATAATTTAATTTGAATCATGCCAATCTTCCTCTGCTTAATTTTGGCTCCTTTCTCTCAAATTTGTCAAGTTTAGGCATTTTTTAATACCTGTAGAATACAAACAGCCCTTTTAGGTAAGAAGTATGTTCTTCAAATCCCAATCTTAGTGTTTCAAACCATACAAACCCTTGACCCTACAAAGGACTCCATGCTATATGCTTCAAAAATTCCACTGCTTCTTAAGGAGTCCTTAAAAAAATGTTTTTATTGTTTAAAAATGCCTTTCCTCAAATCCCAGCTTCTTTACCATGTTACTGCTCTCTCTACATTCCAGCAGTAAACTGCTCTCTCTGCTCCTCTGCCAGTAGTGTGGAACCTGCAACAATTAGCAGTTTCTGCTTTTCTCTGCTCTGCCTCATTCTTTATTCCCCTGCCAGTTGCTGCTTATAAAGTAGATACCTGTCCAATGATTAAAACAGTTACTCAAAAATAATTAAGTTCTATTTTTTAATGGGCATTCATTTGAGGGGAAAAAATAATTGCATTCTAATATGTTTCATTTGATGCAAAGCAAGAGTATTTTAATAAATAATTCATATCAACAGACACAAAATTTACTGGCCTAATACTTCTAGAAGCACAAATAGAAGATAAGATGTACATACACACATGTATTCAGCTGTATTGTATTTTCGGATTCCCATTTTTACAATAGTCCTTATCACCTCTGATACATGAAAGTTACTGTCTGCACCAAGGAAGAAGACAGATTTCTTGCTAATGCATCTCTCAGCAAATTAGTAAGAAAAAGCAGAAGATACCATAACATTTACCTCTCACTCTGTAACTTGGTCAGTTATGCAAATACAAGTAACATCAAAAAGTAAAGACTTCAGAAGACTTATCATCAGCAGGTCACTTCCTTTTTACCTTACACTGAAAAAAATAGGATTCATGGACACAGATTTGCAGGGGTCAGTCTTTATTTGTAAATATATGTCCACGCAAAACCTGCAAGTTTTCTATATGGATACGTTCCCACACACTGTCCAAGATAAAATGTTGAAATAGAAGCAGTTCCTAGCACAAGTAAGGTTCCTTGCAACCCATAAAATGCAGAAGCATTTTGTAGCATTTAAAAATCATCGTGATAAAATGCTTTATTTGTGGACGTGTAAGTCAGTCCCTGGGCACCACTTGAATTCTGATGTTGAGCAGTAAGATAAGCAGCATCCACAGGCAAAACAAGCGTGCAGAGAAGAGTGAACATGGGCCTGGGAACAGGCTGTGCACACTGAGCATGCTGCTTTGAAATCCTCAAGATGTTGCTGAGGCGTGAAGCACATACACTCTACTCCCTACCCCCAAAACAGACTCATTCCTAGTATTCATTTGGCCAGTGACCTCAGTGAGAGGAGCGTTAAGTCCCTGTTGAAAATGCAGATTTGCTACAGAAACTCTATAAAAAGTAAATCAAATAAAAAAAAAAAATCTCTAAAAAGCAAGTGTTTCTTTCATCTGTTCCTGACTTCCTTATTATTTCAGTGTTGGATGTAGAAGAGTAAATAAATCTCATTTTATATCTGTGACACAATTCCCAGCTGTGGTTTCCTCAAGTCCTTCCAAAGCAGCTTTTTGGCAAGTAAAAATGATTTGGCACAATCACAGTCACAGAAAATATATTTTATTCCTAAAAGGATTATTCAAAGTTTAACAAGCTGTAAGAGCATCACATCCACTGAAACTCTCAGAAACCAGAAAGAACTGATTCTCTACTGCCTGGTGTACATCCCTCACACCTTATGAAAATTTCCTCCAATATCCTCTCTTAGGAAACTAGTAAATTTATTTCAAAAACCAGAGATGCAGCAATAGATATTGTGGCAATGTCCATGGCTGGGACACTTGTTCATGGAAAGCCCACTAAAACTCTGGTTTTAAGACTCACTTAGGCTCAACAGCCATAATTCAGCTCTGAGTTTGGACCCTCCTGTACTGAACCCAAACCTCTGCTATGGGGTGAAATCCATTAAAATCCTCCAACAGCTTTCCCACTGAGATTGTGACACAAAAGTGTTTCCATTTCAGTATCTCCTGAATAAGAATCATTTATTTTTACAGCGTGCCTCCAGCATTTCCCACACACTTACCAGCTGAAGAGAAAAATCCTCAACCCCATTCTGAATTTATCATCACAACACCTGCTCTCTGTCAAAGCTCACTAAGGACCCCAAACAAACCATCCTCAATGGGCCTCCAATCACTTTGCAATTTCATGTTGCTTTTCAGCATGCCAGGCATATCCCAAACAGCCTAACCCACAACCAGATGGTCAATACACAGGGGAAGACACCCACAGACTTTAAAAACAAACAAACAAATAAATCAGAATTACCAGTATTTAGTGTCTGTTTGTGTTGTAGCATTTAGGCCAGGACTTTTAAAAAGTGCCTGAGAGCACATTCACAATGTAGGAGCCCGCTCCCAACCTAGACTTTGTTTCTGCCAACAGGTTGAGTGGGGAGCAGAGGGGGGGAATAAATCTAAAAAGCACTTCCTCTCCCCCCTGTTCCACAAATGCATTATTCATAAAAGCCAGGGATTTTTTTTATTACCTGGGGATTTCACTTTTATTATGTTCAAAGGACTGTTTCAGAGAGCACTCACTCCCCTGCAGGCAAATATGCAGTTTTTTTACACAGAAGTATAAATTACAGTGAATATCTAAATAATACCGGCAAAACCTCAACAAAATCAAATAGCCAAAAACATTAGAGACAAATTGCCCTTGCACAATTTATTCCATTGTTTGGTGGAACTCCACAGAGAATCTGAGGCCCCTAGTATACTGGATCTAAATTGATTTATTCTTACTATCACAGGGGAAGTCAATAAACTATTCCTTTGTGTAAGTTATACCGACATTAAAAAAAATCCTAAAAGACTACACAAATGGCTATTTTTCCTTAACTCCTGAGCTTCTACAAAGAGCTGAGCAACATAAAGATATATGTTGTTATTCTCATAAACCTGATTAGTGAAGACAAGGCATAACCATAGCTTAAAAGAGAGAGAGAAAAAACAATGAGTTTTTTTCACTCTCAACAGAACATATTTCAGATGCTACCTCTGCTTGTTGTAATCACATTTCTAGTTCTGAATCACAAATACTCCAGAAATCTATCTTGCCCCGAAGAGCCAAAATATTTATTTTTATTTGACCTCCTACTAGGTGCATTCATGGGAAAACAAATGGATTCTACTTGGGGCATGTCCATTTGTGCCTGTATCCCAGAAACCTGAAACCAGGCCAGCATTCTTCTGATTGAATAAAGCTGAGTTGTCTGGGTTAAATCTGTTGTCAATATGCCTCGCTTATACAGTGAAATAGTTTCTTGTTAAGCAAGACAGAGATTTACTGTAGGCAAGATACAGACTTCAAATGCATCAGCATGGAAGGGCAGGATAGAAATGTATTAATTCTTCAAGAAATACTGGATAAATATACTGTATACCTTAGCAGGAAGCTCTTTTTTATGGATAATCATGGTCTCGAGTCAACAGACTTTGCCTACTTAAGCTATCTCTTGCATCAGAATCCAATTATAGCAAAGCCTACAGAAAACAGGTTTGGCACACTTTAATATTTTGGTATTGATCTAATTTAGCTCTGGTTTCAATTACAATGGGGAGCATTTTATCAAGAGATAGATTTTGTTTGTTGGACTCTAAATTGTTTTTTTTTTTCCTTATTGTCTATGATCTCACTATCTGGGTACTTTTTCCACACTTATTGCTGCAGTTTTAGAGATTTCACCCATTTTATTATGAACTTTTTTACAGGAAAGAAATCAAATCCAGCTTTTCTAAGTAATAAGGAGTGAACTGTAATAAGGAGTGAACTCAATACCTTTAAAAATTGGGCTGGGGTCTCTGTAGCAACTATTCCACAGTGATACAACTGAATTTGACATCAAAGAACAAATGCATCAAGTCATCCTGACAACTGAAACACTTACTTTTAGAAGAAGGCCTACATATAACTGGAACAAAGAGGGATTATCCTAAGTAAAATGAGTATTTTATTTAGTAATATATGTATACTGTATCATCCTACTTGAGGCATCTTTTCTCCCATCAATGTGCATAACTGCCACAAAAATTAGCTGAAGTTATCCTCAGAAACTGAGAATAGACCTTTTTATTTAGTTTTCGGATGTATGGGAGAATTATCTCATTTTCCATTTAATGACATACAGAAGATATATGGAAGTAATTTTCTTTCTTCCTGCTGAATTTGGCTTTAAACTCTCAGCTTTATGTCTTCACATTCATTGAAGGGAATGTCATCTCTACAACCCAAAATAGTTACGCATATTTATAAACTCCATCTAAGAAATTACCCCTGGTTAACAATGTGTACATTTCAGCAACAAAGCCCAAAGCCTAACATGAAAATTTTGCTGCACTGTGCTCTCCTAAAATACAAATCACATATGTTGATAATCTAGAATGTTTACTGAATTAAAGGATTATGAAATCATATCAGTGATTAGAATCACACACTGCTGAAGGCAGATAGCTGGAGTGTTGAAATTTCTAAAAAGGAAGCTGTCAAATAGTAGGAAACAATTTGCAATGATCCATAGTTCTGTGAATAAAATCACAAACCTAGTGCTCTCTTAAGCTCCAAGAAGTGATAAAATTTGAATTCAGAATTTATAATTCCAAAATGAAGTCCATTTCATGGGCTGCCACAATTTCTAAAAAAACCATAAGACTTCACAGAGATAAAAGAACATTACAAACTCACTGGAACTGAGACAGAGTTCCTAGTGTTCCTTTGAGCATGAAAAGGCATGACACTCAGGGTAGACTGCTTTATAAACTCCCTGTTGGTATTGCTGGATGTGAGATACAACTGTTCAGTCCTAAAGACAAACAGAGCATCCCTCTCCAGCTGAACAGCAGCAAGAACTGTGCAATTCTTTACCACAAGGTAAAAAAGCAACCTGCAACTTCCTTCTGGCATGGAAGAAGAGTGCAGCTGAAAATTGCAGCTTGTGCTCTTTAGACTATTTTAGAAAGAAACCCATTTAAAAACAATTCAGGTGCTCTTCAAATGTCATTAAAATTCAAAAGAAAAAATGTTTAGGCTGCAATATGTCAAAGGCTTTCACATCTACAGTGGAAAAATTGATGCGCTCCTGTATAACCAGTGCACCTGCCCTTAAGGCTAGAGTTCTTCCAAAACAAGTTCCTGTAGTTAGATGTCAGGGGATCATTACTTGAAAAGAAAAAGCTTGTTCTAGTAACAATGGTCGATTTTGTACAGGCTTGTGATGAGAGACACCACTCAAAGATTCAACGTTAGTTTTAGCATTCCTGCCTCCTGAACAAGGAAAGACCTTTAAATTTGACCCTGAAACTTAAGAACTCGAACTGCAGTATTGACAGTGCCTCATCTGCACATGCAAGGTTTCACCCAACAAGCAGCTCTTTCCTGAAAGCAGAAGAACAGGTACAAGCTGTGGTGTGGGGAAGCAGCAAGAGACCAACACTCTGCAGCCAAGGTTCTGAGTTCTCTTTTACTATTATATACCAGCCCTGGCAGCTGCTTCTGTCTCAGCTGCCCAGCCTCTCTGGGCTGTAGTGACTCAAGGCGGGCACTTCTCCCTCCGCGCCATTAGCGAGGGGCGGTGACCTCCTCTGGAGTCTGTCCTGGTCACACGGAATTCCCGCGGCATCAGGAACATGTCATTGCCCGTTTGTGCCCGCTTCGGCCCATACGCTCGGATCTGCAGGGGAAATCAGGATCCTGCAAGGTCTCAGGCAGTCCCGGAGCTGGGAAGGGGCATTCCCAGCACCTGGCTGGCTCCAGTACAATTGGTGTGGTTGTATCTGTGCAAGGAGGGACTTGCCAAGTTTCCTCGTGTTCACGTTTATTGCTGCCGTGCCCCGGGTAAGGCAAACGGCAGAAAATTTGAGCATTTCTGTCCTTATTCGTTTGTGCTCCATAGGACTTCCTCGGCACAGCTGACATCTTGGGCAGTCTGCGGTCTGTTTCATGCACAGACTTTATACCCACCGCACCACTGCGGTGAGGGCTTTTTTTATCTCAAAGTAAATCCCTGAACCCTGCCCGTGCCCCAGCCCCAGCGCGGAGGTGGCGGTCCCCAGGCTGCGCTGGCCGGCGCCGCCGGAACGGGAAAGCCCTCATCGCTCCCGATTGTCTTCCTGAATGCCTCTGCGAACAAGCGGAGAGGAAACATCAGGGCCTGGCCGGCAGCCAGCGGCCCGCTAGCGGCGGCGGCCGAGCCAAACGCGCTCCGCCTGCGCCGCCTCAGCCGCGGCTCCCGGCCCTGCGGGCCCTGCTGTGGCAAGCGCGGCCGGCTCCTCACAGCCCCTGCGTGCCAGCCCGGGCAGCGGCAGCCGGGGGAAACTGCTCGCCCCTCAGAGCACTGCTCCGCTTGGAACAAAACCTGCCCGCAACCTCGGAGTAGAAAAATAAAATCGGTTTCCTCTCGCACAGGTGTGGTGGAGCTGTGGAGGGAGCACCCCAGAACACACCGGGCCACGCCGGGAGAGCCACCATGAGCCATTATTGCCCAGTTCCATCAGGATCAGATCCTGGGAAAGCCTCCCACAGCAGAGCCTGGCTCGTACAGGGTGGGGGACAGGAGGATGAGGGACAGCCAGAGGTGCCGCTGCCACCAGGCTGCCTTGGCGCACACGCCCTGTGCCCATGCACAGGCACTTGTGAGGCTGTAGGGTGCCCCAGCCAGCCTGCCCAAGAGCTGTGTCCCGTTCACCGTGTCCCGTTCGCCGTCCAGCTGCCCATGGGGCAAAGCCAGGCTAGGATTTCGCCTTTTGAGATGGGCACGCTAGGAGCACATGTGAAAGCAGTTAACTGTGCAGTTATTTGGTCACAGGAATTTACATGCTCAGCTGCTGAAGCAGGAGGCTCTATGGTTATCAGGAGATGTTTAATAGATTTGTAGCAATGGGTGGTGGGGCTTTTAAGTTCAGCAATCTGTTCAGCTCTAGACCAAGAAACAGGCAGTGGGTTTGTACCTCTGAACCCATTCCCTTCAGAGCAAGGGCAGAGGGGTGAAATCCAACACAGGGCAGAGGCAGGACCAGCCATGCTTTCCTCTCAAATCCAGTCATCTGTTGGATTAGAATAGCACATGAGACCACAGCTGACATGCTGCCAGATCACTTCCTCCCACTTCCATTTTCCAGGCTCTGCAGGCAAAGTTTGGGAATCACCATTTTACAAGCATCAATAACTTGCAAGAAATTTTCCAAGCTCTACCAACAACATGTTTTGAGTTTGCAAGAAGCTCCGTTACAGAGAGCTCTTTAAAACGTAAAAATTAGTGAGATCAAGATAAGAAAATAAATACTGCTGACCTAACATTCCTTTGCTGGGGTGAAACACAAGGCAAATCAGGCATTTCCTTCGGCTCTTTGCAAACATTGCTGCTTTGGAAGTGGGATGGAGCAGTGGTCTAGGGCTCAGGACACCTGGACTTCATTTCCAGCTGTGTCGCTTAGCTGCTGAGATACTAACCTTGGGATATTACTGTAAAACGACACTCAAAGAATCTATGAATGAGAAGTGCTGCACAGGATCTAGGCTCTTCTGCCATCTTCCCACAGCACTGACACACAATCCTGTGTCACAGCTGGCATTTCTGTCACAGCTTGCTTACTGTCCTAATCCTACAAAGAGTTATCTGTGCAAGGGCCGTCTAATTGGGTAGTTCTGTTTGCAAGACATTAGTCCAAAAGAAATGTGTGAAGCCAGAAGGACACTTCTACCTGTAGTTTTAATAGAGTTAAGATCCAGGTTAAAAATTAAAGTCCACAGGATGAAGACAGCATTTCAATTTCAGGTATATACTCTGTGACAATCACATTATTGCCTGTACTTTTTATGTCTCATTCACAACTGCAGCAATAGGAAAAAAACAATAATGGTAGGTGATAACTAGATCTCTTCAGTTAGACAAAAGTACCAGTCAGATTCAGTTTCTGTAGACCACTGGGATTTTGTGTCATTGAGAACAATATCCATATGGCTGTTACACCAGTACTGCATACTCTCTGGTAAAAGCTTCACAGAAACCAAAATAAGGTGGAATCTGTTTTAATCCTGCCCTGTTTACACACTAGGGGACACCTGTTTTTGAGCAAATCCTTAGCAGAAGCCACTGAATCAGTTTGCCTTATCCTGTAGGACTGAGGCCTACATTTTAAAATCTTTAACGGATACTTAACTGAGCTTTATCATCAGGAGAGGATCAGTTTAACATCTGAATCTCCCAGGAGCCATACACATGATTTATCTGTCTGAAGGTTTAGAATCCCATCCAACCTAGGAAACAGAACCTTGGACAGGCCACCAGACATTTATCTTACCTTAAGGTTTATTAAACACCTACTGCCAAGCTCTCTGAATATTGAGCTTCATACAGATTAGTCAGAAAAACCTAAGAATCACACTTATCTGATCCAGCAATATCAAATCCTTCATGATGTCCACCAGAGTGAAATAAACAAACTGTCTTGTAATAAAACCTTTTTTCTATTCTGAAACAAATTCAAGTTTTTCACAGGTTCAGAAAGTGTGGTTCTGGCCAAGGCAGATAAGTGACCAAAACAGCAATGAGGGGCTAAATATACAAATACATTGCTTTGTATGATACTTTTATCTATTTGCACTAAGTTATTTATTAGCTGAACATTACTGGCATGTACGAATTGGCTCTAACCAAATCATTTGACCCTTTTTTTTCTGTGTTTGCCATTGTCCACACATTGCAAAATTCTCGAATGTATCATGAAAGACCTTGCAGGCCTACATCTCAAACAGCAAAAAGTCAAAATTATTATCAGATATGTGTCTTCAGCTGTAACTTCTTCACTGTAAGAGACAATTAGTGCACTCACATTGGGTTGGTAAGTTAAACAAGCCTTTCATTCAAAAGCAAATATTATGACTAATATGGCTCACAGAACACAAATTCCAAATATATGTATTCAGTGGTAAAATTCCAGGTCACAATTATTCTTTATATAAATGTCTGCCTGGTGGAATCTGAAGAAGCAAACACAAAGAAGGTAACACCCTGTAGGAATAGAAACGTGCTCAGTTCCTTGCTTAGGACTCTGACAAAGAATATACTCACACATGAATCTGAGTATCTGGACTCTGTCTCCATAGCTGGAAAGGGTACCACAAGGAACCCCTTTCAGAACACACTGCCTGGGTGGGCTCTGTGGAGTTCTCAAAGTCTCCTGATGCAGGGCAGGCCACTATCGGTCAGTCTGAGATCTGAGACTCCAAGAGTCGTTGGGATCATGTTCCCAAGGCAGCCATATGCCAGATGCAAGATTATATTCTCTAGCAAGGCTGCAGCAATTCAGAAAAAATGCATGTAATTCCAAATATTTCAGCCTCAACAGATCTGTGCTTGCAGACCTGGGCATCACTGGAACATTTCCAGACAGTTGCGCTCCCATCAGCTCCCTTTGTCCCGAATCTCAAGGTGGTGCTACACCTCAGACACACAGGTACACATGAGATAAAGAGAACACGTTGGAATGAGGTTACTATCCAAACCTTCAGGGGCATAAAAAATGGATGCAAATTATTAGGTCAGACTTGGATCTACCTATGATGTCCAACAGGTCCTGTCTGACAGGTTCTGCTGGAAAATGATAATAGGCAAAAGCAAAAGGAAGGGAAGGGAAGGAGAAGAGGAAACTAACAGACTCCTTAATAAATTCATCCCTGGTGAGTTCATGGACAAATCACCAAGGCCCACCCTGTTTGTGGCATATTAAGAGACATCTAAAACAAGACGACACAGAAAAAGCTGAGGTAGAAAGAGTTTATATTTTATTTGGAGAGTAGTTATTTAGAAAAACAGGATAAACAGACAAAGGGCCATGTGTATTTGCTGATCAGCTCTGCCTGTCAAATTAAAAAGGAGCTGTGGGTATTTCCAGATGACTTTAAGAAACATCTTTACCTTGTGGCATCAGTGTTTAGCCCCAACAAGGCATTTCAAATGCTCCTTAATCGCCAGTATGAAAAGGAAGAGATTAATGACGAGAACAGATGGGGGGGTTGGTTTCACATCCCATTACAGAGCAAACTATATAATCCTTACTCAGGTGGGAGCACAGGCTTTAATTCTGTGCATCACAGTAGAATGTGGTGCAGTAAAAGAGGACATTCCTGCAGTATTCTGAAATCACAGTCTGGACCCCCTTTGATATAAGAGGAAAAGATGACTAAATAAACAAATTTTAAAAGATTGTGAGGTAACTCTACTGCTTGTTTACTAGAAGATAAAAATGTTGCATGTTACACTGCAAATAATACTAATAAGCATCTAATAAAAAGCTGTGTTGTTAGCCCACAAATACAGAGGACAGCATGGAGAAGCAATTTGTTTGTCTTGCCAGAGTAGGTAGCAAGGAATAGAAAGGAGAGCATTCTCAACAACTGTTTGCTTCTGTCATTGCAGGAGAGGAAGAATTGCCCAAGGCAATCCTGGTATGGCACAGGGACTTTGATAAATACATTTACCAGCTATCTAGTTTTCCCAGAAGTGTCTTGACCTGAGCTGACTCATCTGTGTCCCAGGAGGCTGACTAATCATTCTGATTTATTGTGCTGTGGCCTGCTAGTCATTTCAGCTCTGTTTACACTGGTGCCAGTACAAAATTTTATACAGGGCAAGCTAGGTTCTATATAGGCATAGTCATTTAAACTAGATTCAAAACCAAGAGAGTTTATCACCAAGCATCCACAAAATTGAAGTAAGTACAAAATGACCCTCTGCTGAGCAACATCTGGAAAAAAAGCTGAAAATGTAAAGGGCAGGCAGAGTTACAAGGCAAGATAATAAGCCAATTAAGCCTGAAGTTAATTGGTAATTGTAGTCATCTTCCAATGAAATTACAAAATTCTGAGGACTTCTTGTAACCTACAAAAAATCCACATGATTATTTTTAACAAGGAAGCAATGGGGTATTATGTTATGGGAAACAATCTTAATCCTATTGAATTAATAGCTCTTGGTGGTATGTACAAACCATGGTGTGGAAACCAGCAAAAAAGCCTCTTGGAAAAGCCAGTGTGGACCCAAATGCCTTAATTTGCACCAAAAACTTATTTTAAATGAAGCTCTACCCAAAAAAAAAAACAAGCATACTTGGAATGGGCATAACTGGGCTTTGTGTGATACTATCACCTGGAGACAGCAGTCATGAAACTTCCACTCATGAGACCTAAAAACAAGGCTAGCTGACAAAGAGTATTTTCCAAAAGCAGTCTCAAGCCCACATGCTCAGATACACAGCAGTACCTCACTAAGTACAGTAGTTTGCCTATTCCCACCAGTATTACATTTGAGATTCCACACTGCTTGTATCTTACTGATTTGCATATAAATTGTGCTCAATTTATTTTATTTTGCTTGCTTTGGAAGCTCAGCTTGGCTCTGAGATTCACTCTGACAAACAGCTTTCTCCATCTCAACCTATAGCAACACTATATATATGGGACAAAAAAAGGCACTGATAGGTTCTCTGCCCCAGAATTTTGTACTGGAATCAAATGGAGAAGTGAAACCACACTGTTTCTCAAAGCCAGGCTCTGAACACTTCCCATAGAATTAATAAGGAGCAGAAATGTCACCATCTTGAGTTTCAGAAAATAAAAAATACAAAGATGGGATACTGGATTATTGAAAAAGGAAGGTGTATGCCCAGTAGAAGTGAGGTCTTATTTTCTTAGAAGCTCTCTTGTTTATAAATTAGTGTTTAAAGAGAAAAATCACTTATTTAAAGTGCCCAAAAACTTTTAATCTTACACTCACTTCTGAGAGAAGTGTATTACAGTGGCCTTCACTTAAAAAAATACTGATGCCAACAAATGCCTGCCAGCATGAGAAACACTCTTAATTACACTGAACTCTGTAGTATTAGCGGTGTTTCCAAAAGACATCTTCAGCCACTGATAAAAAATATGTTGTATTTTTTCAACTCACATGAAATGGTTGTTTGAAGTGGATCTGTCATTGTGGTTTCCTGGATTTCTTCAGTCTTGTTGGAAAGCTTGTAAATTCCCATGGCTGATAACAAGCTAAGGAAGGAAATAAAAAATAGTAAATACCACTTCAGTGGTATAAGCCCTTTTCTGCTCTCTTTTGGCTGAGAGTGCATTTCAGGAGATTATTATCTGCTTTTACACAAACTTCAAAACAGTTCCATCTGGGAATCCATCTCTATGTCCATTTTGCACCCTCAGCTGAGCTCCCTTCCACCAAATCAGGCTTCACTATACTGGTAGATTAGTATTTGGCTGAATTAAGTGATTCTGGGCTGTTAGTTTATTTTACAGGAGCACTTGACAATATCAATACAATAAATGGTGAAGCAACTGGATGAAAAATTACTCTTTAATGTCATATTACTTCCTACAGCTACAGAGCAAAATATGTGAAAGAAACAGTAAGATAAATCAGATTATCTTTTTCCATGTGCAGTGACTGGGTATTTAATATCCGCTAATTTTTAATTTTTTTTTTTTTAAATGATGATGTTTTAAACTGAAAACAAAATGCATATAGAATATATTTACTACACAGAGGAATGTCAGCAGATCAGCTTTCTGAAGTTACAGCTCTTTTTGCACTCAGATCATGTACTAAAATTGCTTGTGCTGCTTACTGCTTATATTGCTGCAGATGAGACCAGAATGCAGCCCAGCACAGCTGCAGAGAGCATGAAATACACAGCAAGGACTATTAGTTACTGACTCCAGTTTACTTTTCAGAAAGCATCTAACTGTCCCATATGCTGTAAACAATCCCATAACTCCTGGAGAACATGAATAATAGTGAAAGAATCACGCCTTCTGAACAGAAGATTGCAGATTTTGCTGCAGTTGTTCCAAGAGAAGACGTAGGAAGAAATTCTGAGTAGCATAATGCTGTTAAAGGAGTATTGACACCACATTGACCCAGTGACAGCACTCAGAGCTGATGAAGAGATTTAAAGGGTGCATTCTGGTGAGGGGTTCAAAAGTCAGAAGTCATAACCCAAAATAATTGTGTATACCGGAAATTCAAACTATTTCACTCAGGGTCAGAATAATGAACTCATGGAATTAGTTGCCAACTAAGAGCATGGAAACACTGTAGTCTAAGTGGTTTGGAGACAACTTGGCACTTTTATGGAGAGAGAAAGGATTAAAGGATCTAGTGACAAAACAGAAAAGTGGGGGTTAAGAAAAACTTAAGGGTGGACAAGCCTCTGAGGTCAAGTGGCATTTTCCTCTCCAAACGTCATTTCCTCTCTTTCATGTCACTCTTCCCAAAGACATCATGTTGCAATTACTAAAGCTTAGATGAGGAATGGACTCCTACTGGATAGAAACAGGGATGGAGCAGCACTATCTTTTCCTCTGCTCCATAACAGAAGCTGCTAACCAACAAACAGACTTCTTTATCTATATACAATGCCATGCATTTGACCCACTCAATCTAATACAGCACATGAGGTTTTCTCATATCAGCCTCTTCTGTAACCTTATCTTCCCCAGTCCCATCAGAATACTACAACTGACCTGATAACAGAATTAAACTGCAACAGCCTAATGTCACTACACAACACAACTGTCTAATGTCCATTTCACTGGTGACACACTTCTTAATCTGTACTACCCAAAACATTTACAGTATTAGCGTCAGCACACCATTCGTAATTGCAAGAAGTATATGGAGCTACTGATCAGTGTTTTAAGCACTACTTAAGTGACAAAGCACAATAAAGGCACAATTTTAAACATTTTTGCCTCATCTTACTTTAGAAGGAAACCTATTACCATGAAGAGGTTGCATGAGATATAAAAAAATTTCAATTGGAAACTACACACTTACATAAGAAGCATATTTAAAAGAAGGAGCATTTTAAATTTGTCAGGTACTAAAGCAAGACTGTATTAAAAGTTCTTACTGTTTGACTTTTCCAGAAATGGTTCCTACAGGTTAACTTCTAGACTGCAGCTGCTTTCCTTTGCCTCTTCTGTGAGTTGGCACCTGCTGCACCAGTTGAGGCACACAAGGGCTTCTCCAACCAGCTTGGTCCTGATCTGTCCCCAGGACACGTGGGATACTCAGATATTCTATGGCACTAGCTCACTGTATTGTGCTATGTCCTATTAAGTTTAGTTAGGCTCCAATCTCTTGGTCTCCAATGTACCTGTAAAAACAAGATCTAAGAAGGAGAGTAGGTAAATTATGCCAGGGGCGATGCTCATAGAATTATGAATACGCTGATAAAACTCTCTTGGAAGCTGACTTTTCTCAACAGCATAAATCAAATCACATTTTCCAGAGCCAGGTCCACCTGGATATATATCAGTATAAAATCACCCAGCTGTTTCTTTTCCAAAAGGTGTGGGGGGATCCCTTTGCCGATGTTTTGTGGAACACACAGTTGTGTCTCAGCAGACTCAATAATGTTTACCTGGGTTGTCTCCAAATATTGCTGGCTGATGGGCTTCCTCACAGGGAGAGGCACTGAACAGATTTTCTACCCTTCTAATCCTGAGGAAAGTCCCTGAGTGTGCCTGATCCATGGCAGCAGCCTGCCAGGTCAGACAGAGATCCTCCAAGCTAGAGGAGAGCTTGAGTGGAGCTGATTGGAATTAGCAGTGAGCCAAAGCAAGAGAGCATGGGACAGGCCTGCATTCAGGCAAGGGAATTTGTCCAGAGATAAAAAAGGAAAAATTAATAGCTTTCTGAATTGCAGGGAGCCTAAACAGAGCAAATTTTTAAACTTTTGGAACATTTGGAACATTTGCCAAGGGCTCAGTTATTTTTTACATACGGCAGAAAGAAGGTTGTGTCTTATGCATTTTACATACGAAGCAGCTTTGTCAGCTCACATCTTGGGATGTGGCACTAAAGAACATTCCTCTGATTCTACCCACACAGCTCAATTTCCCCGAATCCCTCAGCTTTCAGTTACCACTAAAAACAGATGTCAAAATCTTTGCAGACTGTATTATTAAAACAGGTAAACATTTGTTTTTTTCTCTCGTCTTCTTAAAAACACTGTAGCATCATACTTTCTGAAAGCATCTCTGAGGTGCCCTAGAATTTCAGCTAACCTACATTTGCTTCTATCCAGTGTCAGTCTGACGCCTCTACCTGTCCCTGCAGAATCCCACAGTGCTATATAATATGCGTCTAAAACTTATCTAGGTTTCACGTGATAGACATATTTTATACTTTGGGACTGATAAAAAGATAATTCAAATTATAATTATAAGCATTTTCTCCATGTAGCACTTACTCTTTACAGCATAAAGCCATTTTTTCAAATTTGGATTTGGTTTTGTTAAACCTAACAAGTGACTTCTAATTTAATCTGCAATTAATTGCGTTCAAAATTAGGAGATCTTAGAGCATTGAAGCTCCCTCTTAGTTAAAAAGAACAATTAATTATAGCTTAATAATCAGTTAGAAGCTATGCATTAGTAATATTTTGCATTCTGAGGTACAACAGTTATACAGACAGAAACACATTTGCGGATAGATACCTTAGAAAAGTAAGACGTAAGACAGAGTTCATCTGACTAGAGCTCTACAGCTCTGATTCTAAAACAAAATTAGACAGGGACTCAGCAGGTTGAAAAAGGCCAAGTAAGATCTTGATGTCCTTCTGCCTTTTCTTCTGCCTTTCCTACCTGCTCCATTTTGCCATTTTGGTCCATGATTCTATTTGCCCTGTAAAGATTTGTCTTTAACTGAACAACTCTCTTGAGCATTTGTATGTGTACAAGATCAGTGCTTACACAAGTCACCATCTCCTCTGAGTCCTCATGCCATTGTGATGTTAAAGTGATTTATAACAAAGAATTTATATCTTATTATTCAATAATGGGTGTCATTCCGATTTTAGATTCTATATGGCTCCATTAATTACATGTCAACGATTCCCTCCTTTTCCAGCAGAAAAATAAGGTGCTGCCAGAGCAGTCTGCCTGAAAGGTTCAAATGTCAGGGCAGCAGTTTTGAATCAAATGGCTCTGACTCAACCAATGAAAACAGCTATTAGAGATTCCTGACAAGTTGCTGTGACAGGGAAAAGCCTAGAACTGCTTTTCACCCACTTGCCTCCATGGCTTTGGCTCTGTCCTGAGTGGTACAGAATAAAATGCAACACCGGGAGAATAAATAACCTGGCCTGAAACCTCTGTGGCTTTTCATATGGCTGGCACTAGGGGTTCTTCCTTTCCCTTCTCAGAGAAGGGACTGACAAGGGCAGTTCAGAGGGAAGTACTGCAAGTTACATTGCAGCAGGGCATGGGGGCCAGAACAGGGCTCAAGCTTCCACTGAGCAAGTTTTAAACTTGTTTAAAACTTTCTAGCTTCTGACAACCCAGCCATTTATCTGATTTCAGTACCATTTTATATTTATCTTCTACATGAGTTCTACCTGGACAAGCTTTTTCTTGTCCCGGTTACATAAAATTAAGTTTCAAACTCAGGAATGATTTTGTTCTGCATAGTTAAGGCCACTTCTGGTTTGCTACTTTTGGTTATCAATAAAGGTCTGAAGAAGGACTACTTCTTATCCCCCCTGGAGGCTCAGAGGCACACTAGGAAGCAAGCAAAACTGGAAAAAAATTGAAGACCCCCTCCAAGAAAAGGAAACACCAACAAAAAGCCAAAACCACCAAACATGCTGGAAATACAGAGAGCAAAGAGAAAAGTCTTTAAATTCAATTCAATAGCATAAAACTTCAAGTCATTTAACTTTTCCCATACATTAAATAAATGCCCCATAGCATTTTATTTACAACATTTAAGGAAAGTACAATAGAGGAACTATCTCCTGGAGGCCAATTTGCCTCTTAAATGTATTCACCTTTTTCAGCATCACTTTTACCTGCAAATTTGTGAGGACAACATGTACCTGACCTGCCTCCAAAGAGACCACAATTTACAAAATATCAGGTGGCTACTTGTGATGAGCAGGAGAGAAGGGGTGAGGGAGCTTTTTCCCCAACTCCTCTAGTACAACAAACAGCCTGTAAAGACTTCCTAGAGAAACCTCTATTCAGGTAGAGCAACTAGCACAGAGTGATTGGAACTTTAAAACTCTTGGAGAAGACTGCCCCAGAAGAGGGATATTTAAAATAAGAGTCTCTGTATTCTCTCCCTTCTCCCTCAGGGACAGTGACATCAGCAGGTAGGAAAGAGGCTGATTCCTCCTCAGATCTGTGTGTGTCTTCACTATAGCAATTGGTAACTAAATATTCTTGAATTAAAACCAGAGTTGGAGAGGTTAGGTCCTAATAAACACAGTACAGTTTGCTGTTTAACAGTTTTATCAGCCACTTCATATTTCCTCAATACCTTACTCACAGACTGCCTAAGCACCAAAAAATAAATATGAATCATTCAAATAGCTTAAAGGTTCCTGGGGAAAGTATCTGACTTCCTTACACCAGCTCATGTGTCCAGAACTGCCACATGTATAAAGAAGGTCCTTTAAACATTGAAAGTCTGTGTCCTGTCCTCCATTTGCATTTTTCTAACCTTTTACAGTTGCCTTCCTCTATTTGTATGCATCTGTTTGCCATTTACCATTACCAAAATTCTTCCTCCATCCATGTTTGCAGTTCTCCTGAAATCTTTCAAGATTTTTGCTCTGACCAAGCTGTCACATTAACCTGGCTTCTCTGAAGGCACTGCTTGCAGCTAAATCTGTGCGGAAAAGCCACCAGCCTGGAGAAACAGCAGGGGAAGTTCAATTAAAGACAGTACAGCAGATAAGTTTCCTGTGTGACCTCTTTCCTGCTCTCAAATGACACATCAGTCTCCTTGATCATTCGTACATATAACAGCAAAAACAACAAATGACACAAGAGAAAAGGACTTGTCAAAGTAGGTGGTAACCCGTGCCACCAATTTCTCTATTAAAGGGGTGGTTTGGTTTCTTACTGTCACTTGTTTTCTGCTGGAGATGTATCAAGCCTTGAAACTCTCAATCTATTTCTGTTGTCAGTCACTAGACCACTCTTTAAACTTCTATTTCTGTGGTGGGATACAAGATTAAACATAAAATTAATCACCAAAATAGTTTTGCCACTTGAAAGAACAAAATTTCCTATTGAGCATATAAGATCTTTGATTTACACCTCATGGTCACAAAATGTGTTTTCTTCTTGTCTCATTTGGGTATTTTCAGGCTTTTCCAGGTTCTTTCTTCCCATGTTCTATTTTATCCTATAATTATGCAAGGAGAGAAACTTAACACTGTTACCATGAAGATGAAAGCCCTAAAAGAGTGGCACGTTTAACACCTTTCAACCAATCAAAAGAGCATGAGAAGATGAAGAGAGGACTCATTATCAATGCTTTTTGTTGGTGTGTAAGGAAAATCACCTAATGACTGTCGATTTTTAGGCTTACTTGCTTTGGTTACAGGCTTATGCCACTGCTAAGCCAATGTGGTCTGAATTAAATTCCAGGTAAAAGAGTCAGAATCTTTCTGCATCCTTACATGGTCTGACTGTCCCAAAGGGGACAGTCTCTATCTGCTTGCCCAAACAGATTCCCTGCACTTGGCTCTGTACCCAGAGTCGTAAGAAAGTCATTTCAGGAACAGTGTTCTAGGTTTTTAAACAAACAATATACATTGGAATAGTTACTGCCAAGGATTAAAATAATGCCTAAGTGATTTTTTCCAGGCACTCCACAATACAGTAATTTTTTCATCCAACAGCCTTTCATGTGACACTTTTATATAAAAATGTTTACAGGAAATATCAAACTTTCCTTTCGTTCTTCAGGTTACATGTACCCCCATAAAATGCAAATGCTGAGTGAAGTCATTGAACTACCTGACACTTAAAAATGAACACATCTAAGTATCCTGCTTAAGATCAAATGGTGGCTCCCACCGGCTAAACAGATATTTCAAACAGTGGATAACTGATTTTTTCCTGGCCTCCAACTGCCACTTTTAATGGGGAGTTACACAGTGAATCTTTATTAGCAAAGACGGTGGACCTTAGGGGGTCAAGCAAAGGAAGTTTCTGTTTGCACTTGCGCAGTGTGATGCTCAAGCCTTTACCATTTTGCAGATTTCTAAAATTTGAAATGAGGACTGAGGGCTGTCACAGAGACGCAACATCCAGGAACACAGAGTCTTGCGGCACACCAGAGTCTGTGCACTTCGTAACAGACCTGTAGGAAAGCTGGCAACAGCTGCTGGGAAATGCCAGCCAAAATCCCAGAATCCACTTCTGCAAAGACTTTTCCAAAGAAATGGAAATGTTTCAAATCACTAAAAAACTTCCAGGATTCCGTCTCATCAGAATAGTTCAATAATGATACAAAAATGTCAGTTGCATGCAGTTTTCCTTTTCTCCCATCTTTTCCCAAGTTTTGGGGAGGGTGTTTTACCACAAAAGTGAAAGCCAAAAAGCCTAAAAACCAATTAATGCCTTTACCAGTAGCACATACAGAGAGAGGCACACTCAGCTTCTGGCACAACAAACATGAAGTTACCAAAGCTGAACTCAATGGACATGGGCTTGTGACTCCTACAATTTCTGTGGGAGATGCTTTGGCTATTCCTGTGCTGGGCCAAAGACAAGAATTCAGCCTCTAGCTGAATGGGAGTGACTCATAAGGAAGCAGCAAAGCTTTCCTAAAAAGGACCAATTATCACCTTCCCCTTTCACTGTTGCTGGAGAGATGTCAATGCTTTTCATCTCTTCCCTCTGCCCTTCCTTGCATATTTGTCAATCAAATGATTGTGTCACAGATTTATTTCCTCTGTAAAGAGAAGTATCCAACCCTTCAGCATTCCAACTTCAATCACCTGCAAAAACAATGAACAAGAGCAACACAGCACGTGTGGTGCTGCTTGGCCAACAGGTGGGAAGGATCCCTTCCCTTGGGCTGCGTTGGCTGCCCAAGGTGTGCTGTGGCTTTATGCTCATGGCTACTCCAGCAGCAGCTCACCGTGCCAGGGACACAGGTGCAGCTGCTTGTGAGTCAGTGTGTCCTGGCTCTGAGACGTGCCAGCTCAAAAACCTGCAACAAGACCAATCTGTTGGAGCAGGAATTTCTTACATGTCCTTTGCTAGCGGAAGAAATCAATCACAAAGATACACACTGGGTAAAAAGGAGCTTCAGGCTCTCTTCATATCTTCTCCCTCACTGCCAGCTTTGGGAAGAGAGCAGTTGCTACTAAAGAAAAGGGGCTTCATATTCTGCCATGTTCGTTGCCATGGTTTTTTTCCCCCTAAGGCCTTATCCCAGTTATTACAAAACTAAATTGGCAGGCAAGAAATGCTGGCAGTTAGGAGTCCAATTGCCATAGGGCTGCTTTGTCTCTCAGTGCAAATAGTCAGTGTATTTCTGGTTTATGTTTACCATCAGAGCTGCACTCAGTCAGAGAAACTGCAGTTCCAGCCTTGCAGCTGCAAGGGAGATACCACAGCCTGCACAGAGGTGACTTTCTGGAGGGGATGCTGAGGTGCCTGCTCTTGTGTCTCCATGAGCACACCCAGGGACAATCTGGGGGTTTTGGGCAGCTAGGATGGAGTCTGGTTCTTCTGCACAACAAATCCAATTGATCACCAGTATGAAGTATTTGACATTTTAAATCGTCAGAATTTAACCAAATAAAATGCTGTTTATTTGAAACGCCTTGTTCCAAACCTTCTGCAGGTCAGAATCTGGACACAGCCCAGATTACCACTTCAAAGCTGATGATCCTAAAAACTGAAATTCAAAACCAAATTTAAAAACACCAGCAATGAACTCTTCTACAACTGAGGAACTCTGTTTTACTCCCACATTGGAATGTGTTTCATTGAATGCAAAATAGAGAATCTTGGCAAAGATAGCAGAATTTTATCACTTGCTTTTTTCCAAAGGATTTACTACCTGCATTGGATGAGCACAATGGAACTCATTCTAATGCTCCATTCAGAAGAGAATTCATGAGAAAGTAAGAACATGTCTTTTAATGAGTGGAGCGAACAGAACAGTGACTGAGACTTGGCCAGTTCAACTTTTCTAAAAGCTTATTCCTTTGCAGACATTGTACACTTCATTTCCTCACACTCAGGAGACGCACCTGACAATCTGACCACACAACTCCACTGGACTTTGATGTAAGGGTGAGCCTGCAGGCAGACAAACAAATTGCTTCAGCTCACATCTCTCTTTCTGGCATTTTTGTCTTTCTTCAAGAATCAACTCGGATAAAAGCAAATCTCTTGAGAGGAAAAATATGCTTTCATTTAGTGAGGGGCCATCCTTTATCCATCCTCAGGCTGACAAAGGAGTAGCATTGAGCTCTAAGACAAGAAAAGGAATGCACATATGTTGAACTAGCTGATGAGCAGCATTTCAGTGGGAACGAAGAAAGATTAGCGTTTCAAAGAAACATTTTGGTTTCTTTGAAAAGGTGTACACATTTTGGGTGTACAGCAGAAAAACTATAACTGCTTTGGAAATGATTCTTACAGCTGACACTTACAGCTGTTTAGAGGCAGAAGTCTCACTAGGGGAAGAAGAAGCACTGTGAGTTATAGGAGAGATTCAGAGAAGGCAGCCAGGCTGCCTGGATTCAAAGAGGCACTGTCACATAAAGTCACATATAGACAACTGGCATCCCAGCCTCCACTCCCAGATAGAAATAGACCTCTGGGATGTAACAGGGGAGGGGGTAGTCCATAAAGGAAGAATTAGCTTCCCCGTGGCCTGTGCTAGATTTGTCTGCAGACACAAGCAGTCACGAGGGCTGTGAAGCAATAACATAACGTGACATGGCAGAGCTTAAAAATAACATTGCTGATTGGAAAACATCAGTGTCCATTACATGAGATAAACTCCTGGGGCTACATGCAAAAAAAGGTTTCCAAAGTTCTCTGAAACCTCCTGTTGCATCAGGCTCCCAAGCAAGGAAACACTGAGGTCTCCAACATGTGCATTTCTACAAGTAATTATACCTTACTAAAGTGCTTCTCTACATAACAAAGGAGGTCAGGAGAGTTCGGTGTTTGGGATGAAAAATGTTTCAGGTATGGATATAGCTGAAAGGAAAGCCATAACTGAAGGGAAAGCTTCTAGAAAACCCACAGTAAGTTGTAATAAAATGGTATAGGATTGTTTTGCATGCACTGAATAATGGGTAATTTCACATCTTCCAATACCCATACTTTAAACAAGCTTTTACAAACCAAATTCAATGAGTTCCGTTCAAGGGACTCTTGCAATACTGTGGAACAAGCAATATGCACAGGTATTGCAACATCTAATTGCAAAATAACGGCTGTTTGCCTCCAAATCTCCTCATGTTCTCCTTCCAGCCAACGGTGACAATGTTACATGGGGATGATTTTCTTTTGGGTTAGTGAGCTGAATCGGTAGTCATCTGACAGCACCCTACACACCCAAGTCAAGGAAGGTAGCAGAATTGCAAGGACAGGAGCTAAGAAGGGGGAGCAAGACCTCCCCTGCCTGTAATGCTGAACCATTAGCACAGCTGCTTCTGGCACTACAGTGCTGCTCACGAGCTGTTCAGCTGTCCCCTTGGTTAGAGACAAGAGTTCTGCAAGTCACTTCTGTGTCCAGGCGCTCCAATATGGACAGGAAATCAATGCTGCACTCTCCACATGTGGCTACACCTCTTCAGAATCAGGGAGAAGCAAAGTTGTCATGAACATTTGTTGGTGCAGAAAAAATACCCCAATTATCTGTGAGCGACAAGCTAACAAAGGGAGTTTTTAAATGCTCAGATTCAGAAATCAAGCACAGCAGTTCACTGCCACTGACCACAGAACAGTGGATATTTTGAAACAACTCAGACAATGTCAGGTTTGCTGGTACCCTTCCCTTCCCTTCCCTTCCCTTTCCCTTTCCTCCCTATGCTCTGACCACACTGCCCTGCACACTCCCTGTTTTTCGTCTATATCTTCTAGCCAACTTCTGCTTTTCCCTCAGACTTCCAGGCCAGAATTACTGGAAGGGGAATATCACTGTAACATCTTATAGAGAGTAAAAACACAGCACTGAACTATTTTATGTGATAAAATGCACACAGCCCCTGGTGATCAAAGGAGAAAACCAGCATCTTCCAGAAGTGTTCAGAGTGGGACCCAGGTGAAGGTCAGAGAGCTCTGGAGGAGCCCTGAGTGCCTGGCTCAGTGACACAGCCAGGCTGACCTGCTGGCTGGGAGGTGCACATGGAGGACTTCTTTTCCTGCATAATGTTATTCCTCTCTCTCCTGTGCCTCCTGCTACAGGTGCCACCTGTGCAGCCCCACCCCTTCAGCACTACTAATTATCCAGTTCATTCATAGGCATGGCAGAACACTTAATTTCAGTTGTGAAGTCTTACAAATTAAATAAATAGGTATGCTACAAATGAAACAAGCCGTGGTAGAGCAGCAGAGCTGATGTGGGGAAAGCAAAGGGGAACAGGAAGGTGGAAGCAACAGGACTGGTCTCTCACCTGAAAAATTGAGAAACATCATCAAACTGTGTGACTTCTGGTGGAGACTATACCAGGTCTCTCTTTGTATCTCTGCATGATTCTGTCATTGGGCACTCAGACACTCTCAAGAAAGAGTAAGAGGAAGAAGTTACCTGATCAATCAAGTATTTCCTTCAGCTGCAGCTCTTTTTCCTACAGGAAGCCCTGGCTTGTATAAACCACTCAAGAAGCAAACATCAAAGGACTCCTCTATCACTTAGTCAGGATAATAGACTGTACTTGAACTCTACTCAGTGAAGTGAAACTTCTTAAACTGAGAGCTGGAGTTTAATTTGTTATTCCTGGCAAACTGCCCAAGAGGAAATGGATCCAGGGCAGAAGTTTGTTTGTTAGATAGCAGTGAGAGATTGACACTTTTATAATAAGCCACAAAAGCAGGGACAATAGAAAGAGCTGCTGAAACTACTGATTATTCTAAGATCTGCTCTTAATGCTGCATCAGTAACAAGATCTCATGTTAGTAATTTTCAAATAATGGAAATAAGAGAACATGAAACATCAGTAAGAAGGATTTTGAGCAGACGTACTGCACATGAGCCTGATTCAAAAGAAAGGAGGAAAAAGCACAAAATCAGCTGCAGCAGGTCCTGACTGGAATCCTTCCCTAATGACACAAAGTACTGACTGCCAGTCCACGCTTTCAGTGTACTGTATGTCCATAGCCTGCCCACCAGTGTCAAAAAGGTGACGCAAGCAGCTCTCAGTTGTTTAATAAGGTAGTTCACAACCCAGCCAGGATCCCACTCCAATGTGTTGTCCTTTAGCTCTGTTGCCTCTGTGCCTCAAGATACAGAAGCTCATGGACCTTCTGCCTTACTGTGGCACAGCCTCAGTCACAGCAAGCTCCAGAAAACCAGCAGAAAACATGATCTGTGGTGAATAGACAGCAAAATGCTTTCACTGCACTGAAGTTCTTTACTATGTTTTTCAAAACCATCAACTGCACCTGACAGACACACCGTAAGCAAAAACATCACATGAACTTTACCCAGTGATCTCTCAGGTGAGCTCAATTAAGCTATCATCTTCTAAATAAGAAATCCGAAGTTGATTTCTCACTTCGGGATATATGAGAGTTACATCTTTATATTAAAAGTATTCCATGGTAACACATGCCATTTTGGAATCTCCTTTACTGCCAGTAATTTACAAACTACATTAAGACAGACAACTCAAACTAATGAAAGCTCCTAACAAGAGCAAAGCAGTGCATTTACCATAAACACCAAGAGACTTCATCCCTTCAGGCAAGTTTTTTAATATTTCTTTCCACTTCACTATGCCTGGAGCACAGTTTAAGGAGCTGATTAGATATATAGATTTAAGAACAACTACAAATATTAAGAAATGCTACTGGGCACATTGGGGGGTAACTCTTCTGAAGTTCCTTGCACAGATTTTGCAGTGTGGAAGAATTCTAAATATTGCTATACAAATTTCCTTGATTTTTTTTTTTTCCCTTTAGTAAAGCATTTTATTTGGAAAGGCTTTGTCTAAAGGGTAAACAATCCCTATGCAATCTCTGAATGAAACAGAAAAGCGTGTTTGGATGTCTGGTCCCAACTGTCAGTGTCCCATACTTAGCAGAACTTTAGCCTGTGTGGACACTGGCAGCTCTCAGATTACATTTTCCACCAAATCCTGTCCTTCCACGTAGACAAGGCAGATGTGGATCCTCCCTCAGATCCTGCAGAGATACAGCAGAGAGTTTTCAGCTGTGTGGACCATGAATGCTATTACAGACATTCCTTATTGTTCAAAGAATAAATAGTAGCACACATGGAAGCATCCTGTGGATCAATCTGAGGCCATGAGCTGCCAAGCTGACCCATAATGGTTCTGCCATACACCACAAGAAAAAATACAATGTGAACATTGTCCAAATACGTTTCCTGTAGTTTCTGCCTGGGTCTTGGTAGATTGTCTCTTGGGAAGGAGGAATTCATCAATAAGCATTCATCCATAATTAAGAAACAGGCTATTGAAAAAATTTAATAGCAAATAACTAATAGTGATTTTCATACCATAAGAAGACAAAAAGAGAAACGGGAAAGCATGAAATCATATTCTGGCTTTCTGCACAAGAACCACAGAATAAATCATATGCTGTTAATACATTGCTTTCATATTCTCACCCAATAGCTATTATAACCAAATCTACAGCAACTCTGTATGTAAAAACAGAGGAATGAGGCTGGTGGACACTGTTTGGTTCTCAAAGCCAAGATAGGTGTAAACAGGTAACATCTTTACCTTTAAATTAACAGTTTTAGTTAATTCGTCTGTCACTTTTCCATCTGAAAACCACTAAGCATTTGCTTCCTAAGCTTAGAGAAAAAGCCTCCAGAGACTCTGAGTCAGTGAATGAAAACTGTTTTGGGTCCCATGGCAAAGAAAGTACTTTGCTCTCAAAAATAGATACATTTCTTGTGGGAAAAAACAGCCTAGCTCCTTCCTCTCCCATCGATAACAATGTAAAATGCCAGACACCTCCCAGGCTCCGTTCCCAGGAGATCAATAGCATTGCAGTCATTACTTTGGTGGTTTTTTTCCGTAAAGGTTCATTCATATCTAACCTAAAATTGGGAGCGAACAGTTCGGTGCTTATGGGAGCATGAGGTGTGGAATGTCAGGCTGCCAGTAGTGTTGAACTGCTACAGCTGCAAAAAACTACAGCAGGATTTGGCCACTTGGAGACACAAAACTTGAGTGGGAGCAAGGTAAAGATTGGATGCAGGGGATCAGGCAGAGCCTGTGTTCAGTGTGCGACAGTGAGAGGCTCCAAAGCAAGGGGAGGAGGTTGCATGCAGGGAAACACACCTGCTTGCTTATGTTTGCAGCAGAAAGCCCGTGGGATGCATTCACTCTGTTGCCAGTATGTCCTGCAGGTTTGGGGCTGCACAGTGACAGTAGAGCAGCATTGGAGTGAAACCCTACAGATCACATTCAAGGGTAAAAACTGTGCCATGTGCACCTTTTCAATGCAAAGGCAGAGGGTTTGGTGACTGCAGCACTGGGTAAATTCAACACCAAATAGCTAGGAAAAAAAAGAAAAAAAAATCCCAGACAGGCAGTTAAACTGAACCCCAGGCTGTGCAGTACCACATCAGGCTCCACAAAGCTTATGCAGTCCCAGGGGAGTAAGAAAAGGGGGAGGAAACATCACAAGAGATGACTTTGCTTACTCACATCATTGGTGCAGACACACTTGTTTACATTTGATTGGCCTCATCTAAACTTTGCTGGAGGTTGACCATAATATTTACAAGCTGAAAGAACAATTATGTAGCTGAGAGCAGCTAAATGGAACAAAACAAAACCAGAGACACAGAAATCATGTCATTTGCTGAAGTCACAAAAACAAACTAAGCCATCAGACCACACATCTGCCTCATGCTATATAAATTTACACCATGGTACTATTTGTGCAGCTTTACTGCAATATGGATGTTCTTTGAGTTTATAAACACTTACAGTGCTTATGTGCTCCATGTACTTATTTGTACCATAAAAATTTATTTGGAAGGATATTTCCTATGCCTCTCTGTTTGTTTACAGAGTCCACCTTTAAAAGACTAATATTCTTCCCTCTGGGGCCTGTTTACAGTCTGCACCTGTGATGGTTTCTTCAGTTTCAACCTCATGGGCTGTATTTCTTACATAACTGTTTTCCCTCTTTCAGACATCATTAATCATCCTTCTGTCAAGATCTTCTTCCCACACCAGGCTTTACTGTACATTCCTTGCGTTTTCATACCATGATGTCAGTCCAGAATGGAACAAAGATAAGAATTGCTCAAGATTTTCCTTCAAATGATCCCATTTCTACAAAGCTATACATAAAATAACACTCTCATACTCACCATGGAATTTGGCTTGGGGATTTGTGACTTTCTCATATTCCATATCCTTATTTCTTGAAAACTAGATGCAAAATTATTTTGGAAAAATGAGTGCAGAAATACAGGGACCAAAGCAAGCACAACACAGCTTTGTAATCAATGGCAGAGCAACTAGGAAAGTATGTAAATTACACTGCAAATGTTTTGAAAATAGTTTGTCAGTCATGCTTGAAAAATTATGACTTTTTTTCACACTCTTCAATGTTAGGGAAAGTGAGATTGTTGCATGCATTTAACACCTTTTCACCACTACAAATTATTTAGAATAGCAAGAAGAAAAGAGTACTGAGATGCTACTTCCATTCATTTGCATGTTTCAGAGATAGGATGGACTCCAAATTTTTAATTATCATTTCCCTTGTATGAAAGAAAAGCAAACTATTAATCCGTCAAATTCTGGGTAAACATACACCCTACCTTGGTTTTATTGGACTCAAGAGTAAATGGCTCCAAATAAGTAAGATCTCTGCCTCATTTTGTTGTAACACTTACACTGTAAAGAGTAAAGATTCCACGTAACATCACAGCAAAGCCTCGCAGGAGCAGTGTTGTAACATACCTGGCTGTCAACCAGGCTATAAAAATACCCAGGCAGCTCTGCTCTTCTCTTAGTGAAGAAGAGAGCTGTTCACGCAGAACAATATTTATTTTATTGACAGATTTTACTGTTATCTGTTACCCACCAGTGGGCTCCATTTGCAGTTTTCATCATGGAGTAATTGCTTATTAGAGACATTAGCAGGTTGTTTATTTGAAAACTATTATGCTAATAGGAACAATCATATTAGCAAGGTGTGCTCTTTACAACTTTATTTGTTTATCCTCAGGGACTAAACTTCTGAAACCTCAAATCTTTTGTTACATGCTGAAAGATTTGGAAGTAAAATGTCTGAAGTTTTTTTAATGTCTGAGAAATTTGTCCCATAATAATCAGTAGTTTTATTGCTATCATAAATAACAGGAGCTGCCTCTGACAGAAGGATGCTCACAGGATTGAAGGCTATTCTGTACACAACCATTTACTTGCTAAGCAGTTTGGAAAAATTATGTTGCTGCATATTTTCTTATTATAAATGTTACCATAGCTATAACATACCAACTTTAGTTATTATTAAGTCCAAAGGGAAGGAAGAAACTGATTGTAGCATAACTTCCAAGGCTGTGGGAAAGCACCTGTTTCCCTTATCCTTTGAGCTTTTTAACCTCAGACTCACCATTAAACTCCCTTAATGATAATCTAGATGGGATCAGTTATATTTACACATCCCGAGATTTCTAACAAACCAACAAGTACCTACAGCACAGTTTCACTCCTGTAAGAAATGCTTTCACCGTTGGCACAGCTGTATATTTTTGCTATGCTGCTGCTATTCATTATTTTGCTGTGCTGTGGGTATTTGCACTATACACAGTATCACTTTCAGGCAAAAATTAAGAAAAGCAGTCTTGCAATGGGTAGTGCCCACAAGCAGAGTAGAGTTGCAGATTCCAGCCTGACTGCATTTCCAAGCAACAAGGCATTATTATTTATATTCCAGTAGCACGCCGACCCAAATTTGAGATCACAGCTCAATGTGATTAGATGCAATATAAACACGCAGGTAAAGAACTCCCCAAACCAAGAAGATCATATGTAAAATGATGACCAAAAAAAACCCAACCAAAAAAAACCCAAAAATCAGGGGAAAAAGGCCCCAAAACAACAAAAACAAAACAAAACAAGCAAACCACAGAGCAAGAGAACTAAAAAAAGAAAGAACAACTTGCATGGGGACTGACCAAGCACAGCTTAGCTCACCTCTTGCCTGTGGCTCGCTTTGGCAGCCATCAAGTGGAGGATGTGGCTTTGGATTAAGTAATCAGACAAGTCTGTGTAAAAATTGAAACAGAATAGGCTGGATTTTGTTATGCAAATATATAGATACTAAGCAGTCTAAATATCCTATTGTATTTCTCTTCTCTCTGTTTTTACCTACATACAGACCTGCATGTATGCTCATGTATGACTTACAATAAAGTTAATGTTATTGCAGTGGAAGTGAAACACTGAAAGAGGAGATAATAATGCAGGGAGTCAGACATGTTATATCAAAATTGCATGTGTCTGTGGCTGGAGTCCAAAGCCAGCAATCCTGGTATATTTTGGAAACTTTAACTCTTGAAATTGAATGAGTAATTTAATTTTAAGGTACACCCACATACTACCTGAACTTTCACTTCCCTGACTTCATATGAGAAAAGAAGGGCAGAAAGAGATGAATTCTTATACCAAAACTAAAACTTCTTGCATTAGTCCCTATAACTCTCTAGAGGCAAACTGTAATAGCAAAGAAAAGAGCAATATATAGAAGGCACAATGTCTTGAAGCCTCAGCCACTCTTCAGGAAGGAGATCTATCACTTTACATGATACTTTACAAATCATTGCTTCCTTCAAAACATGGGAGATCTTGCTTCAATGCTGCCTTTGTGCCAGAAAATTCTCTCTGAGTAAAACCTTCATGGCATGTGTGGAGTTCCTAGGGCTGAAAGCTCAGCTTAGTATTTGTGACTGGGTGCCCTTCCAGCCAAGCCCCTGCTCTGCCTGGTACTTAGCCCCCTACAGGATCCCATCTGTGCCAAAAGACTTCCCTGCATCTGGAGTGGCAGGATAAAAGCAAGTTTTAGACAGCTGAGAGCACACAAGAGCATGTGATGTAGTTCCATACTTGAAAAGATCATTTCAGCAACTCCTTTAAACAGGCCTGTGCCCAGTAAGGCTCACCCTGTGTAAATTGCAGTGCATATTCTCCTCGTGTGTGCCTCGCAGAATGCCAGGCTCACAACACCTGATCCAGAAGAACCAGGAATGGGACAGTCCCTTCTGCTTATCTTTGCCTGCCCTAGATTTTGCAGGCTGCTAGTTTCACCCTGCCAACAGACAAAGATGGCATCTTTGGGGTTTTCCAACCTCTTCCTCAGCTACTTATATCAGCTGGCAGAAATTCTTCAGAGATGGCAAGAGGGCTAGATATTTACAAGTGGTGTTTATTTTTTCTGGAATAACATATGCAGCCAGCTGCATGTTCTCTTCATCAAAAAATCCTGTGATCTGAATACCCTTAAGCCACTCTCCTGTGTCTCTTGTCCCTCTTGATCAGCTTTTAAAAATAAAAAAAGAACACTGTGCCACTTCATGCTGTGCTCTTCCAAGCACAGTCTTGTTTGGTAGCACATAGAGTATGGGATGGCTTTGAGAAGAGCTCTCTGTTCCACCAGGTTTATATTTGAAGGTGACAGTAATGAATGGGATCAGCCTGTTTCTCACTTGCAGGGACACTGCCCATATGACTGGGAACTTCCAGCTGTAGAAGGGAATGGGAGCACCACATCTGTGAACAATTGCAATGAGCCATCATGGCTCAAAATTGCCTTTTTATTTCTTTCCCAGCAAAGTAAAGCTCACACAGAATGCATTGCTGAAAATAACTTTTTTTTCCCTCTACTCTTTCCAATCTCTTTTTAAATTCCAGTTTTGTTTGGTTTTATTTTTAGGCTGTTTTTTGTGTCCAGCAAGAACACTAGAGGAGCAGAGAAGGTGGGGAATTTTCTCTCTGTTCAATGGGACTGAGCAGCCCCAAACCTCTCAACTACAGCAGCACTGTTTGGGTTATGTGCTGGATATAGACTTACTTCTCCATTCTGCTGTTCCTGCAACTTCATTAAATTTCCACTGAGTATTTGAAAACAACATTATATATGTATATACTCACATACACACAGACACATAAAACAGAGCTCTTAAAAAGAGTTTACATCCTGGGAGAAAGCCAGCATTGGTTTCTTTAAATTCAGAGTAACTCCTGACTTCTGAAGGAGTTCATGTGTTTGAGAAGAAGCAGTGGAAATTTGTCTTTCAGTGTTTCTGCTTATCATTCATCAGGGTTCTGGAGTACATTCAGATCTTTGTAAGGGCCTGAAAAAGCTTCACTAAAAAGCCTTGTTGCCATTAGCAAATCTGTAAAATTGTCTGAGGGACTGACATGGGGCTACAGATAGATGTACCACAGCTCCTCAGCTGCAGCACTCGGCTCCCATACAGCACCACTGCTGCTAAAGCCTCGGCATTTTATCCACTCTTCACTTGTCACAATGCAGAATGGTCTGGGAAGTATTCATATTTTTATGCAAACACAGGAGTTCCCAGCATTAAGGGGGAATCTGGCACAGATGAGACAAGACAGTTTAGGCGATGGCCTAAGTGGTGAGAAGCTCAGGTAGGGAACACACTGCAGGCTTGTAAATGTGCTGCTAATATCAAGGGAGAAAAGGCTGCTGCCATAAATCACCTTGTCTGTAAAAATATTCTGAAATGACAGCATCAGCCTCTATATTTGAGGGATAAACTATCTAGTTCCTTTAGCCTCTCTCAAACTTTATCACAGACACAAAGAAAAAGGAAAGATAACAAAAGGAAATTTCTCTGAGAAGCCATTTATTTTTATCAGCCTGGACCTCTGGGACACAGTTCATGCAATTTCTCCTCTGCACCATTCCCCTTCTTGGACTCATCACACTTAGGCAGTAAAATATCTAATTTTAGTAATTGTCAAAAAGTTGGCAACTCCTGTATTTCTGAAAGAGTTGAATACGGTGTTAGGCTAACTCACAATCTGGCACCCAGGTCAAGTTGGGTTTTTTTTCAAGGTCAGAATTGCTTAAAGGCAGCCAGAGATGGAGCACAGATACCTGACTTGAACAAACTAGCTCTGGAAGAAATATATTCAAAATGAATGAGGTGGTTGATAAACTCCCAGGACAGAAATGTCTTTTGCTCTTTGCATTAAGAACAAAAAGGCAGGAACACAAGGACATTTATACACAGTGGGTGGTGGCACACAAAAGCAATTAGAGTTTGGATTTACCTTTTCTTGCTTCTACTGTTGCATATAACTGTCAGAGTTTCAGAGGAGGGGAATCCTTGTCCAGTTTTCCCAAACATCTGGGGGCTCATGACTAAGAACTCTGCATGTTGTGCTCAGCACCAGGGTGGTTTTCCATGCTCCACACTGAAATCTTCCCAGGGTAACCTCTGGCTACCATTTCTGCTTCCACCTCCCAGGAAAGTATCAGCCCTGCAGAAACTTCTGTAAACAAACTTTCTCAAAGAGCAAGAGCCACAAGTGAGCATATTATAAATGGTAAAGGAGCACTGAACAGCTCTTTTCTAACCAGAAAAAGGCTGCTGTCAAGTGATTTCATTTCCCTGCTAAATTGTATAGTAAAAAAGAAATTGCATGTAAAGACCATGTGACTGGAAACAAAAAGCCTCTCGTTTAAAGCTTTCATTTGCCCTTTATCACACTGTTTTGCTTCATATTCTATAAATAGCTCATGTGCACTGTTTTTCCTTTTGGCCTCATAACTATGAACTGGTTCCTCACTGGCTTCGCAGAGTCTGAAGAAAATCTCTGGAGAATGCTGTAAGCGTATTTGATAGAAGCTCACGAGTGGATTAATTTCAAAACAGGGCTCAGTTGGCACATTTAAAAATATATAGTAATCAGACCTTTTTGTAATAGATTAATCTCCTTCCGTAGCAAAAATCAGGAATCGAAGCAGCTTGTTTTCTGCAATCTGATTTTAGTTACAGTTAGGCTGCAATTTATTTTTAGTAACAAACTGTTTCCCGAGACAGATTCGGCTGCTCATTAGCATTGGAGTCTTCTCTACAAAAAATATATTGTGAAATTTCCTTTTAGCTTTGACTAGACCCACCCATTAAACATAAACTTCATTCTGCAAAGACAGAGAAGATTTGATTATTCATTTTGTCATTGACATATGATAAAGATACTGAAAATAAATTGTCCCTCTTCCCTAAATCTTTTACTTAGTATCACCACACAGTTTCCCTTTAAAAAGGCAGGGAAATCTGCTAATCTGCATTATGAGCTTAATGAAAAGAAGCATAATTGAAAAATTGTTGTAATGAAAGAGAGCAAAATACCAGTTGTGTTGGATTTGTGATTTTATACCACTCAACTACTTCATTAAAACATTGGCTGGGGGAATCCTCCACAGTAACTCCTCTAGATGGGTTAATTGGCAGGTTGGAATCCAAATCATTGCATTCACCAATTGATCTTTCCAGAGAGCATTTAATCTGCTTTGCTTCCCATTTCACCACTGGTGTCAGCCCACACTGCAGATTTTATTTATCAATCAGTATTTTCCAAGCCATTTTTTCTGCTACACCCACCCAGGTAACCTCCAGGCACGCAGACCCCGATTTCCAGCATCAGAAGTGCTGGAAATTTGGTCAGGCCAAGGGCCTCTCCAGCTTCCCTGCAGCAGGAGGAGAGTTTGAACATTTTAACCATCCTTTTAACCATCCAGGGCCTGGCGATGGCTGTGAACACCTGCTCTCCAGATGTGCTTAGCTGGGCTTATTAAGGGTTACCCACAGCAAGCAGATTTACTTCAGCTTACCCCCGTGGATGATGAAAATACCTCCCCTGCAGCACAGCACACATCAGGAGATAGTGATCCTGGCACAGAACAACCTCTCAGAGTCTTGGTCCTACAAAGCACATCTCCCTGCTGCATCCCACATCCTGGCATGAAAGTAAACTTGCTTCTGCAAAATATTTGCTTTACTAAAGATGAACTCTACCAGGTGCTCAAAGGAGCTAATTCCAAAACTATCAATGGCAGAGTTCACATGTGCCATATGGCAGATTGGGAGCACTGTGGATTTGGGTTTTTTTCAATTCTTTAGCTCATTTAGCTGCTATTAATGAAGTGTTAATTTAAATTATTTTTGAGATAGCCAAGCTATTGGAGGGGATTGCAAAAGCTTCAATCACAACGATGTCCTGGCAGTTCAAATATTACACAGAACGTGTAAAATTCAAAGACCACTAATTTCAACTTTTTTGAATTACCAAAGGACATAGTACATTTCCATACGATTTTCCAGAAAAATAAACCTTTTCCCTAAGAACATTGTTTATTTTTGTTATTTCAACCAGTATTTTCATATCTAATAACAAGAAATAAACCCCACTTTTCTTTAGAAGTATGAATATAATCTTAGCAGTTAATTGTCATAGCATTACAAAAATACCACTGAAATGGGTATGAAAATTGCTCAGAGCAATTAGTAGAGCCTTCTCATAAGCCAGAGAGTGCAACAACTCCTTCAATTCATACGTTAACACACAGAGCTTTCACATATTTGCTTGATTTTAGAAATTATGTCAACTGGAGAAACATAATCTCCTCATGTAAAGGACTCAGACTTCATAGATTTTTCACTGAAATCACAGCAGCTGATGCAAAAATTCTTAACTCCCTTCTTGTAACTAACCTTAACCGTTTGACCCTGAAAGGTTTAACAGCTAATTGCCCTTTGAGGGAGGGGTCTGAAAACGGTTTCAAAGAAAAACAGAGACCATTTTATCTTGGACATTAGCGTTCATGCAGGCAGTGGCAACCTTCTGCTCTGGGTTTGCCTTGTTGCAGTTGCTCCATGCCAAGAGCGCTGTTATTTGAGCAGCGATGTGGGTGCTGAGCTCGCCGGTGAGGGTATCTATGCAGCACCACAAACGGCCCCGCATTCTTGGCATATTTGGTGGCCTGCATCAGCCCTGCTTGGAACAAAAGCTCTTGTTTTGGACACATCATTGCAGACTGTTGCCTGATCCAAACTGTCTGCTTCCTTCTGAACTTCTAAACAGAAATGACAGATCCGTTTGTAGATTTTTAACAGATCTAGCCTCAGAAAACCTATTTGCCTAAATAGGAGCTGCCTTTTGCATCCAGGTTTGTTTTTAATTTACAGCACATTCTCCAGCTTAATACCCAACAGACAAAGACAATTTAGACATAAACTCTAGCTATGTGAGGATTTTACTTGAAACAAAATTCAAATATGTGCAGTGAAATCAAGGTGCAAGCCCTATTTGAAGGACCATTGGAAATGCTATTTAAGAAGCTTCATTTAGAACTGCACACAGCAGTTTCACTGGCATGTCTGATTATTCAGTGTGGCCTCTCTGTGAGGAGCCCTAGCATCTTCTGCAAAGAAACAGCATCTCTATTTCCCCATCCACAGACTGCAACAGGGTAAAAGTTAGCTCCCACGGATTCCCTGTCACAGGCAAAAGGTAACAGAAAGGTGAAAACCTCAGATGCAGGGCTGGCTACTTTCCCTGTTTGCTAGGCAGACAGTTTGGGTAGGAATAGAGTAGCAATTCTATTTTCAGCAGTAAATGAATAAATTTAATCTTCAACTATCAAGGCAAAGCATTTATTCTCAGGAGAAAAAAATCTTTGAAGAAATCAGATAGGCACATTGCAAAGTCCTGAAGTAAGAAAAACCATCTCCGTGTCCTTTCTGAGAGGTATTTCATTCACCTGCCCTTTAACATCATTACAGATGTCATAACCACCCAAGCAATCTTTTCCAGTACATGCTATCCCTGATTTAGACAGTTGTTGTTTTGGGTTTTTTCCCCTTATTTTAATGCCTTTAGATACTTTCTGCTGCAATTTATTTCATTAATTCCTGTTCCATCTTCTGCAGGGATTGGACTCTCTAAGCATCATAATGCTCTTCTTTACAGCAGCCTTTTCTGTATTTGAAGACTTTTGTAGTTTTTCTTCTGGTCTTTTATTCCCTACACAATCCAAATTGTTTCAGGCTGCCTTCTAGATTTGTTTCCTACTTGTTTGATCATTCCCAGTTTGGAACCTCTCCAATCAGCCCATATCATTCTCAAACCTACCAATCATCTTGCGATGTCCTCTTGGGACATTATTATCACATATGAAACTACATTTTCCCAGCCAGGTTTTAAAATGACATCTATTAAGCTGAGAGTTGTGTCTTCAGTGCACAGTTAAGTTGAGTTATTTGCACTTGTCCCCAGTCAGCCTCACGTCAGAGTCCCAGGAACAGAGAAGTGAAAGGAATCACAGGAAATCATCTCATCCATATCCCACCTCTGAGGCACAATCAGGTACAATGTATATCCAGTCCTTTGAAATACTCCAGCAGCAAAGTTATTATGACCTCCCTGAGGCATCTCCACATGAAAAATTCTAAATCCCCATTTACCTCTTTCTAAATCCCCAAATACCCATTTACCCACAACTCAGTCAGTTGTTTGCCCACCTTACCACATAAACCCAGCAGTTTGCCTTCAAGAATGTCATGTGGGATGGTGTCCAGGCTTGTTTTTGCAACCAGATTCTACCAAATCTACTATGCACAAGTACAGCGTGGCATCATGATACTTACTTATCACATTTGTAAGAACAAGAAAGATTTTAAAAATATCATCTAATGCTTTATGCCATTATTAATTTTTAATACTAAATAAGCACTAAGATTCCCTAAGTTCTCTATGGCTTCCTCCCTCTCATCTGCCCTTGCATTTTCAAACACAGAAAATGCATTTGTCTTCTTGACATCATCAGGTGACTCCACATTTCTTACAGAGAATGGCAGATAAGTAAGCATTAGCAAATTTTTCATATTATAGGATATCGTATCAAGTCCTGCTGACTTGCATTATCTTTCTTATCTATCAAGTACACCTGACCTGTTCCTTTTTAGTCTTGCTTTTATTAAAATTAACTGGTTTAAGCATCTGGTCATAATTCACCTTTTCTGTGGTGGTTGAAAGGAGGAAGACATCAAAGAGATGACCTATTATTTGCTCATTTCCATATTAAGCAATAAACTTCTACTTTCCTCCACTTTGGTTACTTAAATATTTCCTTGCTATTCTTCCTTCTTCAGCAGCTGCAGTTCAGTTTTAGCCTGAGCTTTCCAATTCTCCCTCATATGTCCCTGAAATCTGTCACAGCAGACCCCTGAGGAGAAGCACACCTTGGCCATCTCTTCTGCCTCGCTCGGTGGAATAAGCCACGCTTGTGTCCCGCCCTGCCCTCTCTCTGGGATTGTTAGCTGGGAGCAGCTGCAGCTTCCCCTGCCGTGGCACAGGGTTGGGTTCCTGCACGGAATAACCGCGTTAGCAGCTGGCAAACCACGCTGCCTGCAGCCGGGCCTGCCTGGCTGCCTCAGCGCAACAGCACCGTCCCCACCTGAAAGGGCTCTGCTTCCCTAGAAGAACCTGCACCTCACAGGGCCTGCATGGCCAGGGTGAGCCCAGAGAGCACCACGAGAGACTGAAGTGAACGCTTCCCTTCAGCTCTGCCAGAAGAAACAAAAGCAAAAGGCGACACAGCAGACACAGAGGTCTCGCTGCCCGCTCACATTTGAGCTCCACTGAGAACTAAAAGGGTAACAAAATTTCACTCTTTGAAGATTTGTTTGCTCCTTCTCTGCCTTTACACAAGATCCTTTGTCACACAGGGTGAACAGGAATGCTCTGAGCCCACAGAAAATCTTCAATCCACCTCTTAATGAGATAAAAGGTTTCAGAGAAACCCAGATGAAACACCACAAGGCATAGTAATAATGGCAGAAGGACCCTATTGATCTGTTTTACAAATGGAAAATACTTAGAAGCTAATGTAAATAGGAACAAGCTGCAAGAAATGTTCTGCAACCTTAAATTAACTACCTAAGAGCATGGCAGGCATCTTGCTGGTAGCTTTGCACTTCACACAGCTTCTACAGTCATACAATCCTAGCAACTTCAGTGGGAAGGAAAATTAAATCCTCCAGTCCTTAGGGAAAAGTCACAGTTTATCTCTAGAAAGCATGAAGCTGCAAATCTGAAAAGATGCCAAAGTTGACAGTTAACTGCCACATACTACTGAAGTCTTTTTTTCCGCCTTCTTCTTAAACTCTTTCTTCCATTCCCAGGCCAGAGTCGAGTTTGGAAGTCAGTGAATGAATTCCACAAGTACTACAGTTCGTACTTTCCCCAACAGCTCAAAAGCGGAGGTATCAGATTTCACAGCCCTGTGCGGAGGCTGGCACGGCTTCAAAGCATTCTGAAATACCTCTCACTTCATCCTGGGGAGACAATGGCCTCTCGGCAGAGACCCGCGACAGCCCTTCCCTCCCAGGGCCGATTGTGACACACTCCCCGCTCCGGCAGCAACGCCAGCATGACGGGAACTCGGACCCTGTGCCAAGGCACTACTTACCTGTGAAGTCAGAACCAAATCTGACAGTATGCGATCTTAACATTTTTAAAGATGTCTGGGGCCTGTCATGATTCAAAAATGGATTGGATTCAGGTCCCATGTTGGTTTCAATGTGCTGGTCCTGGTGGAAAGCAAGTGCTTTCAACAAGCTCTTCTGGTTACCAAAAATAACTTTGTACTACATTATCAAAACGACACAATCTTTAATCGTTGTCTTGACTGCAGTTAAATTTTAAAGAGACAAATGGATCAATTCCAGAATTTATAAAGACAGGTCTCATAAAACCTTCCTATCCTGAATTATTTCAGAGACAGCCATTTTTGAAAGACATAATTTTCTCCTTTCTCCTTTGATATTGAGAAAAGTCAACTTTCCCTAGTTCTCTGCATAGATAGAACATGCAGGATTTTACATATTTTTGCCAATCCATTTACAAGCAAAAACTTTTACTCCATCTCAGGAATGGTTGCAAACATCACCTCAATCGACACAAGGGCATGCCAGAGAAATGGATTTTTACTAGGAATAGCAAAATGAAATAAGAAATAGCAACATAAGAAGAAATACAAATAGATACATAAAAGATAAATAGATATAAATATATCAAGATCTGCAAAATTAAGTAAATACAGCACTGAAAATATCCTTCTAAGCTCGAGATCAATGGAAAATTTTAATTTATAACTGTATCATGTGCAACAGAGCTGCAATTCCAAACATGACAACTGGGTGATACATGGCATTTCCTGTGTTCTTATACATCCTAGTATTTCAGGTATTAAATGACAAGCTGAGAAACAGCAACACAGAGACAAGAGACAATAAAGCTGGTGAAAGGATTAGTCAAAATTTGTCAAAGTGTGAAGGAAAATATAGGAAGAACAAAACATGAGCTGCATTGGTGCTTGGAAAAAAAAAAACCTCAAACCACTTGAGAATTTGAGCCAAAGTCAAAATGAACCACTTAGACACATTCACGAGTCAAGATGGTACCTATTTGGATGATCCTCGGTAGAAAAGCTGGGAAAGGGAAAGGGAAAGGGAAAGGGAAAGGGAAAGGGAAAGGGAAAGGCCAGCTGAAAGCATGGCAGTTGAGTGCTCCATCATCTTGTCTCCCTCTTCAGAACCTGCTGGAACAAACTCTGTACAGGCAGGAAACAATCTCAGCATTGCTGCTGAGCCATGGGTCTCCTCACTAAAGAGCAAAGAGAAAAAACTGCCAAGTTCCCAGGTTTTACAGGAAAAAGAATTTACCCTGATTACTTAATCCCCTTTCATGCTGTTAATCTGGTGCTCTGCCCCTGCACTAGTTCAGTCCAGCCCCTGGGTGATGAACAGTTCTCATGGCTTTGTTGCTCCACTGTCCTCACAGCACTGCCTCACCTGTGTGATCCAAGCACAAGAATCAAGGGAAAAGACTTTTCAGCTACATTTGCAGCTGGCTGCATCAACTTGTGCTGGCTTTTCTCTGTGAGGTTGGCAAGTTTGGGTGCTGAGAAATCTATCCTGCTCTGTTGTTCCCATCCACAAATGACATAAATATATTACTTCAGGCAGGTTATCAAAGTGTTGAAACTGCCTTAAGTCACATCAGAGAAATGAGCCATTCTTCGGTGATGCTACTAAATTTGGGAATCTCCCACCAGTACTGAATGCAAAGCTGGTAAGCCCAACATCCAGTGCTTCTCCTTCCACTTCCTTTCCAATAATCTCATCATGAAACCTTTATGTTTTTCTTACTTCCAATGCTGCAATGATGCTTCAAGCTAAAGCACCCAAACACTGTAAAGTCAAAAATCATCTGCATGTTCCTTGAGGTAGAACAATCACAAAATTCAAAAGCAAAATGAAAGAAGAATCTTTGAGGATACAGTTTGCTTTCTCTAATGAGTCCTCAAAAACAGCAATGGGGAAAGTAAGATTTAAAAAAAGGAATTATTTTGAGATAGCATTTTAAAAGCAAAAAAAGTAGAATTTGAAAACAGCACATAATAAAGACCAGCCACAAGCCATAGTACTGGCTGCAGTTTCAACTTATTTGAACTAAAGTATGCTGTCTCTTTTCCAATGTAGGCTCTACAAGCCCACATATTGTTGAGTAAACTTTTTCCCATGAAACTATTCCCACTCCAGTTCAGAGATAGGCATAATGGTCAAGCCATGTTTTTAACAATAATGTTTGGTTTGGCAAGTTGAAGTGTGGTTATCTTGGCAAACAGATGCTTTAGCCTATGCCATTTATTTGGTCCCAGTACATTCCAAATTATTTTGATGAAATTTCAAGTGTGATATGAAGGGAAAGTCATAGCTAGTAAATCACCTGGAAAGACTCATAAAGGACAGGTCTTGATGGTCTCACCCTGCCGAAGAAACACTGGGTAACTGATCTGTTACAAATTGGAAATGTTTACAGTAAAAGCAGGGGTTCTTTTTACTGCAAGTCAAGGAAATACATACAGCACAAAGAATAGTAATATGACCCTCAGCAATGCTCAACCTACAACAGAAGGATCATAACTCTGAAGAGCAGTCAGCACTTAATTTCATAAAGTTACTGAGGCAGTTGTTACAGCATTCCTCCCTCTCTCTTCGTAAATTGTTATTTATGTGCATACACATGTATGTGCACATATACTTTTAAATATGGGGATTATTAACGTAAAGATGAGAGTTCACATCAAGCAGGAGGAGGAGTTGTTTCTTTATCAGCACTATCTCATTTCTACCAAATAAAACAATGCAAATGACAATAAAACAAAAAGAAGAAGTTTAAGACCTGAAATGATGCATGATAGTTCATGCAAACATGCTTTCCTTGTGGTGTCTTGATAGGTTTGCTGCTCTTTAATGATGCTGTAACAATTGCAAGGCTTTTCCCTCAAATAAAACTTTTTTCTCAAATAATTTACAATATTTGCAAATTATACAGATCACTTTTTATAGACCTGAATACCTTAAGACTCTAGTTTCAGAAGTAGGAGCAAATAGCTTGGTTCTCAGAAATGTGCCATAACCTCAGAGCCCAAAGTAAAAGACAGCATCTGTCAGTGCCTTGCACTTGTGGAAATCAGGCCAAGTCCAAAAGCTGCAAATAAAGATACTTCCTGTGTCTGTCCCATTAAAGTAATTTCCAATGACTTTATAAAAATCTCACTTGCTTTTAAAACGATAGAAAAAATTCATTGTGCTTAGTTTCGATTTCTATTCACACAAATGTTCAGATTCACCTCTCCAGCTTTAAGCTGTCCTCAACTAGAAACACAGACATGAAGTCCCAACTTTTCATCTTCCCCCAACCCAAATGCTGACTGCTCAGGAGTTAAGAATAGCAGCAGCAAGCTGATAGAAAACTGGGAAAAGGAGAGCACTTGAAAATTAATGCTTGGCTTCACAGCATTATCAGGATAGGCTGACTGACAGCTAATCTTAGACACATCTATAAGAAATTTAATTATTTAATTTCTTTCACTGCACGTGGAACAGGAAGCATTACACAATGACTACAGCTAAATGTAAATATATGGCCTCTTAATTTCACAGGCATTATTCAGATGTCATCTAAACAGGTAGGCAGATTTATATGTATTGGTCTTTCCCAGAAGACATCCCTCAAATCAAATAGTAAGAAGAGATTATCTAATTTCCTGAGCAGCCTGCTACAGAAGCAAGAACTATGCACAGACCTCTCTCACGTGGACAGAGGTCCAGGTGAGCTTTCACCTGCAGGAAAGCAACTCCAACGTTACCTTAGTCCAACAGAAACTGTTGAGTTGTAGCCCACCTGAAAGGGGTGAGTTATTGAGTCCTGCGTGAGTATTCAACATCCTCTGAAACATTAACATTTCAACATTTCCTCCAACGGATGAATATCCAGCTTTAAACACATCCCAAACAACACGTGCATCTTAACAGAAATCAAATCATAACTTGAAGCCCACACAAAACCCATCACGTCATGTAATGCACTAATGAATAAATACCTGTGAAACATAGATGTTAACGCTGTTGTGGGATAAAAACAGAACTGACTTTTCAAGGGCAATTAGTGACTTTAGGTAAGCTGCAGTCGGAGCTATTGGAGCATTTACTGGTTTTACATATATACATTTATGCACACAGACTTTCTTAGACAGTCACTCATTTAATGCTTTCCCAGCTTCCTCTTTCCTTATCTTCTACAGTTTCACCTAATTCTCTTCTTCCTTCTTTTTCTCTTGAATCAGAACACACCTACACAATAATGTATTTTAGGTCCTTAAAAAAAGAAGAAATAAACACAAACAATTGGCACCACTCTCTGCTCAGAAAAACACACTGCTATGGACAGTCTTTTCCTTCCAGCACATCAATTTCCTTCAATAAGTTAAATTCCAGCAAAGTACTGGAAAAACACATCTGAAAAACAAATTAATTATCTTCCTACAAATTAATTTTTTCCTTTCTGTATTCTGAAAGCTTTTATCTACGATTTCCTCTTTTATTCTTAACAATAAAATTGATTGAAGACAAATTGCATTTCTGTAGGCATTGATTTGCTAAAGCTTTTGATAGAGCCCATTCCGGATGCATTATCCGATCCGATGGATCCTGCTTGGGAAGCTTCCACGGACTCCAGACAGCGTTTGAAGTGCAGTTATGCAATGGATGCCACAATGCCCGAGTAGGCAAATGATCGGGCTTTACAAGGGAGCCTTTGGTGGATGAGCCGCTCACACCGCTCCGAGCTGGGCTCTGTGTGCAGCTCCCGGGGCACGGAGCGGCTCAGGGTGTGCTCAGAAGCTGCTGCACAGCGACCACAAAAGTGGTCATTGGGAGTAGTTCAAAACGCTTCACAGGAATGCTTTGATGCTATCCAGAGCAGTGCTACTGGCCGGTAGCTAAACTATAATTATGCTGGCTGGATCAGAAAGTCAGGGTTGAGTTGCAAGAATTCCCTTCTCGGCTCACCCGTTCCAGACCTTGATCAAGGCCAATGTACTTTTGGGAAAGTTCAGTTCCAGTGAAAATGTAAGCCTCCAGCCGAAAACCTCCTGGGTTTAGTTTTTGTTTTAAAATCTAGGTCAACTCATTCTCGTAACAGTGGCAGACTTTCCCTGCAGGTGGGGATACTCTGTACACAGGAAGGTACAAACAAAGAAACATTTACAAAAATCTAACAGTAGGTGTTAGAAAAAAAACCAAATTAGCATCAGTTCATTATAAGTTTTGTCTCTGGCCTGACTACCATTTGTGCTGGGGATTTTGTTATGCTGTGCAACAAGACCAAGATCGAGCTTTAAACAATTGCCTCAAGCACACAAGTCCTGTGTTTATTCCTAGGAACATATTCATAAATTATAAAACTGAAGGAGGACCACTTTGACTGTGTGGACTACAGGAAATTACTTCATCATGACATGTTCTGACTGCTCTGTGACCAGCCTAATTCCCACTTGTTTTGTTCAGGTCCATAGCCACCATGTACCTGAACAGTGGCACTTGAGCTCAGTGTGTCAGGGATGAGTGATCATCAGCACTGACATTGCCACCACTGCCTGGGCAGAGCGGTGGCATCGCCCTTGCAAACACTCCTGCTCCAGGGGCAGGGCCATGGGCAGGGGCAGGACAGCACTGACCCCTGGCTGAGCCCTCCTCTGAGGTCGCTTCTGCTTAGCAGACACTGGGTAAGGTCAGAACCATGTGAGTGAAGTTAAACTCAGCATCCAAGCTCCACTTGGATCACACCAATTCATTGGGCAAAGATTGAAGTTGTGGACTTTGTTAGGCTTTCCCCAATCTGTGCTGTCAGTTTTTACCCTATTGCATCCCTCCATAAACACGTGTCCAAGCTTGAGCCTAGCACCCAGCTTTCATCTCCTTCAAATTCTGCTGGTGGGATGAAGAGATCTGCTCTCTACACTGGATCTAAAACAGCATCAACTAAACAATAATTACAGCCACCAATGTGTTTATTTGCTGTGTGCCTCAGGACATTGGTTTATGGAAGCCTGTGCGCAACATACTCTCACACCAACCCTATTTTCAGACAAAAAACCTGGCAGGGAATCACAAATTATTTCCCCTCACCCCTAAACGATCCTTATGATAGTGAACTTCCTTTAAGCAGCCTCATTTTAAGTCTCACTATTAAAAGAAAACACAGCACAGAACAATACACTAATATCTTATGGATTGCATCATATGGTAAAGAATTATTTTGTTAATTCAGCCATCTCTCAGAAATTAATGCTTTTTTTTTTTCTTGTCTCAGGAAGTCAGGATACCTTATTGTGTTTGTGTATTTCGGTTCACTCTGCCATACATTACCCTGATTAATTCTGGCAGTGACAAAGCTGGAGAAGTAATTTTAAATCATGATCATAAAGATGCATTGCATTTTCCTGCAGCAAAATCAGCACTCCTGTTTAACTCTCCTGACCTTTCATTTCCTGTGAAGGAGCACAGGAGGTAAAACCTGTTTCTGAAGGCACTGCCTTAAGACTTCACACAAGTTTGCTTTTGAATTATTTTCCTTCATAACAAATGAAAATGCATTCAATATTATATCTAGAGAGACCACAGTACTTCAATGACACCAAAGAGCTACACCACAGGTAGAATTAGGTGAAAACACCAAGGCTATTCAACCAAACAAAGTCAATCTAAATTTATCTTTGTGAACCTTTGAGAACAACAGAGGAGAAACCATGGAATGCAAATGTTATGGATGAGAACTCTAACTTGTTTGCTGGGTGAAGTTTGCTTTGAATAAATATGTGGAAATACTGAAAACAACAAAATATGCAAAGATGACAAAGGGGGGATTTAAGCACATTGGCCTTGTAATTTGTTTCCTTTGAGTTTCACTTCTTGTTTCCTTCTAATTATAGCTCCTGAGATATTTTTAGGGAATAATTCTAATATAATGACAGTTATCTATGTCAATTTTAAGTCATAGATGGCTTAACTCCTCTTTTTAAGAATCGGCCTTAACTATTTTCAGACTAAGCACATACTTCCTGTAACTTCCCAAAATAACATTTGGCGATCACTGGAGCTAGAAGAGCTGCTGCTTGCTGGAAAGTGACATGTGCAATTTCTACACAAAGATCAAATATAAATTTATCAGAGAGCACCTAGCTGAATGTCTGTTACGATGCAGTCAGTCATTGATTCTTCACTGACAAGCTACTGAAAGTCACTTCTATTCTGCACATACACAAACCTAATAAGCAGCAAAAGAACCTCAAGAAAACAAAGAAAAAACACCAACAAAAAGCCATTAAATTCTTACAGGTTTGAGCACAGCTCCTCTCAAAAAATCTCACCTATTCAGCATCAATTTATATTACTGTTATATATGCCAAACATCCTGCTTAAAATAACAAGGCTGTTAAGCAAACGGACTAGCAAACCCACATCACAGTTATGACATTATTTGCTTAGCAAGGATATGTGATTATTTTACAGTGATAGAAGTTTCATCAGGAAACTCTTCCACTGCCCTGCCAGACAGCAAGGTGTGTAACACATACTGTGAGAAAGAGACTATGATCTGCACACCAAGTTCATTTGGGATCCCACTAAAAAGAAACTCACGTGTTCTCTGAGTTTAATAGGATGCTATCTCACACTGGAAAGTTCTGCCTTTTGAGTAATGGTATTACCTGTGTAACCATGTTCTAAATTATGTTTATTTAATGATGCCTAAACAAACAAACAGTGAGTTCACTTCGTATTTCAAGGGAAATCATTCCACATAACTAGTCAGGAACAAAATTACTCAAGCAAGTAAAATCCTCTCAGTATTCTATCAGGCCCTCATTTCCAGCTGGAGATACCAGAGAAGATCAAATCTTTTAAAATCAAAATAATTCTATTACGTGGAAAAATAATCTTATTTCCCTCTCCTTTACCCCTCCGCCTCCCATATTTATGCTATAAGCCACTTACTTGCAGTAAAACTGATAAGCCTGTGGTTTCAGGATCCACTGCCTACTATGGCAATTTCAGGTTAAGGATTTCACACTGTTCTTGGGTCATTTAAGTCCAAGCTATTGCTGCTCACAGGATGTCTCCAGAAAGTTCTGCTGGCTTGCTGTTTCACTAAAGCAGCACTGTCCCCAGAGTCAGCATATGGCAGCCAAAGAACATTCAGGTGCTAAAAGTGCTTCACAGACAAGAAGAAAGCAAAGGAAAAGTTCAGAAAGGCACCAGGAGCTCACTGGTAAGGTGAAGAGGTGAAGAGCTCAACAATAAGAAGTTCCCTCCTTGAAGCATCCAAGGGAAGAGGTACTAGGAGGAGGAAAACTTGCCGACTGTGACCTTAAAAGAGATTTCTGTTTTGACAGGGAGAATCATAGGCATCGTATCTTCAAGGAAGCTTTAAAGATCTGCATTTTATAGAGCTCCATCTCTCACAATGAGACTGCTGGAATAATAAACACAGGCTCCCCAAAGCACTTATGTCTGTAGAGCCATTCTTAATTTAAGGATACACTTGTTTTAAGCTTCTGTGTTTAGTTTATAGGCTTTGTTTAGTAGAGATCACTTTGATGAACCTTTAGTGGGCATTGAACTGGACTTCCTGAATAGCAGCAGCCTCCTGCGTCAGGGATGAGTGTGACTTCCACTAACAGATTAAAATAAGGGGTTTGAGAACTGCAGACCAGGTTTGAGCTGTTTCTCTTCTGGTGAGGACACCTTGGCTGTGCAAGAGTTAGAATGAAACCCAGGAGTGGAAGGGACTAAACCCAAAAGGAAACTTCCACAACCTGAGTTTCTGAGCGAGCAAGATGGCATTAAACAGAACAGAGGAAGCACTGGACACTGAAATCTGGAAGGACAAAAAGGGCTGGACAGCAGTACTGTTCTGCAAGGACACAGTTTACACAGTTCCCTTACCAGCATTTGTTACCCAACACTACAGGAGTTAAGTACTGCTTATGCATTACTTAATCCTCGATGAAGAAGGTAAAAATCAGTTTTGCTTTGCATACACAAAACTAAGGCAATAATACCAAATTATTTATTCACATTCATATAATGCTTTGGAGGAGGCAGAACTGAACAGCTCACTCATATCTCATTGTTAGCTCTAATTTTAAAAATAACACAGCAGGCAGAAGTCTCTTGATTTTTCCTATCCATGTGTCACATTCAGGCCCTTCTCCTTATCTTTCACCTCAGATGACAGCCCTCAGGATTACCCACATGACTGGGAGACTGGTGATGAGCCAACAGATTACCAGGCCACTTCACACATCCTAACAGGGAAGAAATCCAGGCAAATTGCCTCCTGGCAGAAGAGAATTTCAGTTTACCTTTCCCTGGTCCCGCTGAGGTGGCACCGACGTATGGCTGAAGCAAAGGGCCGCTCTCCACAAACGGGCTGCGCTCCCAGAGTCACAGGCACGCTGTGAAGAGGCTGAAATTAATGCAAAACATGCCACTGATAAGGGCAGGCTGTCAGGAGGAGCCACATCCCTGCCAGGTGGCTGAGGAAAGCCAGACCGTGTGGGAAAAGGGCAGTGACTGCTGAGGAGGAGGCCCAAGCGCCCGCAGCCGCTGCAGAGGCCTCGGGGCTGCTCTCGAAGAACCAGAACCAAACCCTCCTGCACTGAAACCACACGAGTGTCTGAAAACACCATTTCGTGTTACAAGTTTTTCTCTGAAGTTAGTCATGTAAAGGACAAGTAATGACTTTTTGGCCCTGCATGGGCTCAAATGCATGTTTTGGACTGAGAGTGCAACCACAGGAACTGGAACTCACCTTATTTCCATTAGCCTTTAAAAAACAAAAGCCAGCCTAGCCTGACTTCAAAAGTAACAGCCTTAGGAAGAAACAGTAACAAGTTTGCCTTGCACCCAGCTCAGCTGACTGCAGGATCAGGATGTGCCAGAAATTTGGGGTTTGTTTTGCTCTCAAACTCCTGCCTTAATCAAATTCCTAAACAGGTTAAAGAAACATGAACTGCTGTTTTAAATTCACAAGTTTAAGGTGAAACAGTAAAATTATAGATAGTAAAAATTACCATTTCTTCTTTCAGTACATCCTCAAAAAGGTGGAAAAACGAAGTACTACCACTGCAATGATGAAGCTGAGTAGGACAGCAGCCACGTCCACAATAACCTGAGGAGAAAATCCCTGACATTTCAGCTTTATTGTACTTTATTGACAGAAAATAATTCACAATGAAACTAACATTTTATTGAATCTAATAATTAGCTAATACAATTTAAAAAAATCAAACACAAGCAAACAAGAGGAGAAACAGTTCTTCTCAGTCTGAGCAGAGCCATGTGCAGCAGGAGGGACTTTTTCCCTGCTGATATTCCAGGAGGGTTCAGCCATGACGTCCAACAGCCAAATGGTGCCAGACTGATTTTGAAATTAAAAAAATAAAAGTAAAAAAGAAAGGCACAGATTGTGGCAGCCATACACAATGCCACAAGGCTTTGGATGGACAGACAGGAGTAGAGCTGTAAGTCACAACTTTTCTTCTTCAAAAATTACTGGTAAAAATATAAAAGACGTTATCTGTTTTAATCAATTCTGTAGCAGCATTGCTGCTCTAATGGTTTTTCCCTGCAATGCTCTATCCTCTACAAACACTGTTGGCAAGTTCTCCAATCAGGTAATTTTCTTCAAATTAACAAGCACTTCAATTTCTATAGAAAGAGTCTAAGACTGGCTGAAAAAGCAGAACCATTTTATCAAGCCATGACACAGCATAGCTCCACTTCCAGCTGTTCTGATTCAATACAGTTTATCTGCCCAGAGACACTGATTGCTCTGAGAGGTATTCAACATCTACAGAAGGCAGAATTGGTTTTACTTTATTTTATTGGTGTCCATCTCCAAATACAATTGTCAAGTATCCTAATACAGCAGAAATAGGAGTTCTGGGGATTGCACTGAGCAGAGCCTTTCCATAGGTTGTAGAGTGTTAGGGGATCTTCTCAGCAATTTCTTTTCCATGCCCTTTCACTAACGCAAAGTTCCAATTTTCAAACCATCCACCAATTCAGATCAGGAATCCAGAATGGCACAGAACCTTTTACCAAAAAACGTGACCCCAGCAAGCTTCACAAGGCACAGAGTGTTTGAGTTCTCCCTCCATCCTTCCCTCTTGAGGTCTGGCACCCAGCCTTACTCTGTCTTACAGCAGACATGCCAGAGTTCTTGGGCTGTTTTCTGTGACATCCAAGCCTGGCCACTGCAGGCACACATTAACATTCAATTATCCTGTTACTGCTATCTCAAATGTAGAACAAAAGCTTCCAACACAGAAGTCAGCATAATAACTGCTTCCTCAAGTAGTCCTTGACTGGCCTCCACCTTCTCCTCTTACGGATAAATGTTCTTTCAACATACACCTGGAAAACAGAGATTCCTCATTTCATCTTTTTTGAGAATAGTATCTCCTTAAAGATGCAAAGGCAAAGTGAAAGTTTTTCTCCAAACTGGAATTCCTCAACTTTTTTCCACTTCCACTCTTTTTTTTTTTTTTAACGCGGATCTGCTAAGTTCACAACTTATTTACAGTATCTTCAAAGTCACATCTCAATGAAAATACAGATAAATACAAGGTGAACTGGACAAGGGTGAATACTGTCATATATTTCACACTTCACAGTATTTACACTCCTCTGTCACCACTGACCTAGCCTCAAAGTTTGCAGGCTGAAAAAATCAGACAAACAAAGAGCAACACAAAAAATCCCCAAAGTCATGTGCACCCAAAGATAGCTTGGAGGCCATACAGGAGATGGGCAAAAATTTGCTCTAACTTCTTCAGTTTCAGTATTGTTTCTTTAAACTGAACTAGCTTTGGTGAATGAAGCTGCAGAACAAGCACTCCAGTATCTCCACAGGTTGATTCAATGAGCAGCTGATGTTGGTCTCAGGCTGCTCCCAAGCACTGGAGGCAATGACCACTGCACTGGAGGCAATACTCACTGCAGGAACAGCCAGGAGGCTGCTCTGGCTGCCATGCTCAGCTGTGCTGTGCTCACACAACTCAAACCCAGCACAGCTGAGGGGAACATTCAGGCACACTCTGCTCATGACCCAGCCCAGCAGTGAAACTGAGGGCATAAAAACAGCTTCAGCTCAAAGTCAGCTGGGAGCAAGATGGACACAGTGCTTGGTTCTTAAATATGCACAGAGTAAGGCTACAGCACTAGAACATGCTTGTAAACATGGCCTGAATTCTCTTTTTGCTTTCTGAATTTGTACTTTTACTGAAAAAAAAACCAAAACACTATGGAAGACATGATATTTTAAATACTAAGTAAAGAGGTTAGTATCAAATGTCAGAAGGACAAAAATTTATTTAGAGTTTTGCAACATACACATCAACTCAGAATCAAAATGAGCTTGAACACAGCAATCTTTGCCAAAACCCAGGTGTGTAAATGCTCCTTGTGCTCCTGGAGACTGCCTCAAATTGTTTTCCAAGCCCTCTCATTTTCAACCAATAGCACTAATAAAATGCATTCAGTACAGAGTTTTTGAACACTGAAGCTGTGCCAGTAACAGAGCCAGAAAGGAACTCAAATAATAACCAGAAACTTCCACTTGAAAAAAATTAAAAGCAAAATAAACTGCTGAGCATCTAAGTTTTACCAGCTGATCTAGGACTGATCCCATGTGCTCATTTTCAAACTAAGAGAAAGGACAATCTGTTCTGTGGCAGACAGCACACAATAATTCATAAAAGGGAAAGATAGTATAGCACTGTATTTTTGAGGCATTTATGCTTTAATTTATAAGGGTTTAGTTCATAACCATCTATTTATTAAAGTTTGTAATTCATAAGAATAAAAATCTATGCAATAATCAAGAGTTTTAGGTTTGGTTATGAATGCACTTTGTTGCAAAAGTATTTTCAAAACACTTGCTGAACAGGCATCTTTACTTAGGAAAAAATAATGATTAACATAAGCCCCATGGACATTAACATCTTGAACCAGCTCCTTCTCTGCCCGTGAGTTATCACTGAGATGAATGGAAACCCACCAGATCAGCTCTATCCCCCTGCCATCCCTAATGACCACTGTCAATTCCTACACTTTTGTAGAATTCATTTTGTTTTATGAACAAAATTTGCTCACAGAGCAAATACTCTGACCAACATTAAATGAACTCACTGAAGCCTTTTAAACCTTGACAGTAGCTTCCAGCATTTCCAAACTTGTGATTTAGTAATTGCCAGATTCTGCAAATTACCTGGAACAATGCAAAGCACAATGGACATTAAATGCTTTTCTATGCAAGGCACTTAAACATCAACACAGGCTAATATTTAGCAATCAAATCAATATAGTGAACATTTAATTTAATTCAGTAAGATGTAGAAGACTGGGCAAAGGAGTTGAGGGTGAGTTGTTCTTATGTTTTTAAATCAGAATATATGCAACATTTCATTGCAAATAAACCCCATAAAATAATAATAAGACTTAAGATAAAATTAAAATAGGTAACTTGAAAATTTAAATACTGGTCTGATGCATGTGGCTTTCTTTTTAAAGCAAGTGCTGCCTTCTTAAGTATTAATGGTTCTTTAGAAAAATCCACATCACTGCTCATCAACGGTAACAGATGAGCTACTCCAGATCCACTTGCCCCTTCCTACATAAAAAAGCAGCAAAGCCTCTTGTCTGCTACTGCTTGGTATCAGAACCTTTGGGAGGAGACTGCTCTGTCAGCAAAGGCCAAGATTTCCCAAGGCAGCACTTGGGCAGGCACAGGTGTCTCAAGCTGCAGCCTCCCCATGCACCCTCACTCTGCCAGCATCACCAGTGCTGCAGTTGTTCCCAGTGAATCTGGAATGACTTAAGCATTCTTAAGCTACAAATCTTTTCTTAAGGGAATATTCTGACTCACATGGTCAAAGTGGTTTTATATGTGCAGTAATACCAGCAGAGCTAAGGGACTGGTAAGCCTCCAGCAAAAGGCGAGGTGAAGAGCAGCTGTGCGAAGGCCCCTTCATCTACACTGCAGTCAGAAGTGGACACTGCACTAACCACAGCCTAATCCCAGACATCATAAATATCTCAAGGGGAAGAAACCCCTTCTTTGAGGGCTGACAGCCTTCCTGCAGGGAGAGCTGCTGCTGTGCCTGCCTGCCTTTTCCTGATAACAAGAATTCTTTTGAATGTGCACTAGCCCATGGAGTTGCTTCGTGGAACAACAGGGACCTGACATGGCTTCAAATTCAATTATCACAACAACATTTTACTTGAAAATCCATGATCTCAGTATTTTTCCAGTCCCCAAAAGAATTAAGACTCTGCAAATGCTATGCACAGAATTTTCATCTGCATAGAATCAGTGTAAAGCAGAGGAGCCACAGAAGAATTCTTCCTTGTCGTGCCTCTTGCACTGATTTCCAATCATCTGAGCCATGCTTTTTAGATTTTATACTGAAGTCTTGTTATGGCTTCCAAGTGATTTTACATGCTGTGAACCCTTCCCCTGAATTCAGTGGAAGGAGAGCTGTATCCTGAAAAGTCTCCAGAAAACTGAAACAAGGGCTTTAGTGAAATAATGCAAGGAAGCATACTCCCTACTCCACCTAATTACATTCCATTCTTAAGCTACAGTGGTCCACAGCCATTCTCAATGACAAACCATGGAAACATCACAGAAACATGGTGGCACAATTTCAGATATTTGAGACAGCTTACCAAGGAAAAAAAAAAGACCCAAAACCCACTACAGCAGATAAAACAGTATCTAGTTTATTACATATAGAAAGAGATTTCCAGAATTTACAAACACCCACATTTTCATTCCAGGGAGAGTCAATTTAAAAAGTTCACCCTTTTTTGTTTCTATTTTGCTTTGTGGCTTCCTGTTGGTTGGTTGGTTTGTTTTTGTTTGTTTTTCTTCTTTACAATATATACAATGGAAGACTTTGATTTCTTTTTTCTGATTTTTTTTTGTCAGTTACTGTGCAATTGATGATTCAAGTTGAAACTTGTAAATACCCATGTACAGTAATATTTGTCTTCACTGCAGTTAATACAGACTATTATTTTACAAGGAGTACAAAATTATTTTTCTTTTGGAAAGAATTCAGCTCAACATCAGGGTTATCTTACAACTGATAGTATCAGTAAATATGACTGTACAATCAAGGCCCAGGGACCAATGACTGGTATTATATTATTTTCTGAATTACAATCTTAAAACAAGAATAGTACCCTACTCTATTCTTAGAAGCCTTGTTTTAAGCAGGTTCCCCACTCTGTTTACAACAGAATATAGTATACCTCAGTTCCACATCAAAAAAGATGTGCTGTAGGAAAAGTTACATTTTAATTAAAAAAGTACATGTATAAATCAAAACCTATGTTAAATATTTAATACTCTTCAACCAACATTAAGTTTTGTATGTAATAATTTACAATGATGATTTGTCATACAGGTTTTCAGCAGCAAATGAAGTTGTGTAAATGTGCTAGTAAAATACCCATTCTCACCATGATGTAGTGGTGGGCACATCAGTTCATGTGGCCAGCTAAGTCCTTACGGTAGAGGATGAAGTAAGAGAGACTTGTCCAGGTGTCACAGTGCTTCTGCTTGGCACAACACAGGATGTGCAGCTCAGTCAACAACTCCTGAGGATTGTGTAAAGTAAACAAACTGAACTGGATGCATCGTACCCATTTACAGAGGAAGAGGAGGAGGAGGTGAGGTCCTAGTTGTGATAGCATGAAACATACATAGTCTTGATACCCATGAGTTCAAAAGAAGGATTTGTTGAGGTTGTGTAGGTCATCATTCTGAAATTGAAAGAGGAAGAAAATTAGCATCTTGAGCACTTCAAAACTTTTCTGCAATTATTTCCCTCCCCCTCTTTTTTTTCTTCTCTTTAATAGAGTTATCATTCAAGCTAGAAGTGTTAGCACCTTGAAAAATTATGGCATACACAGTTGAACTGTACTCGGGGCATATGAATCCCAAAAGCATTGAAAACAGATGTTGGCAATAAAATTCAAAGCAGTCAGAAACACATTTAAAACTTGCAAGAGATTCACCTAAGCAGAAACAATTTAAGTGTCCATACTGATTAACTCTGACAAGCTTCTGTAACAAGAGAAAGGAAAGCTCCAAACACCAGCCTGCTGTTGGCATTTTTACCAGCTACAACAAACATCCACTGCATGTCAGGCACTACAAGAGGCTTTTCCTTGGCACCTGCAAACACCACAGCTGGCCTGGGAAGGCTGACCAAGGAATGGAGCATTCAGGATGCAGCACTACCATTCCCTATTTGACATGCAAGCTCTAAAAAAAATTGTCCTAGAAAATCCTGCAAAGTTCATAAATTTATCTACATTCCGCTTCCCTCCGAGAGAGGGCTGGGTGAATAACAAGGTCCTGGAGCCCTGATAATGCACGGCACAGGTTTAGAGGGGAATGAATGCCCAAAGTTGCCTTTTACCCTGTCCCCCACCCCTCCTCATCTGCTGCAGCCTTCCTGTCCCAGCACAAAGTGCACCAGTCTGGGTCAACAAGTCCTCTGGACTCTGCCTTTCTGCTGGTTGTCCCAAGGCAGGCTATCAGTCTCAGCCCTGATCAGGAGCAGGGCAGTGCCCAGCAGGATGCACTCGTGTCCTGCTGGCAGCTGCTCCAGCCCCTATGGGGAGCACAGTCCCTGATGGGGGACACAGAGCTGAGGTCACACGCTGGGGCACCAGGGCTGCCTCCCACTGCTCCTGAAGTCCTGTGGCACTGGCTGGCCACACACACAGCCCTGGTGTCCCCTGCTGCCCACCACCCCTGGGCCTCCCACCACAGCCCCGGCTCCTCTCTGCACACCACTGACATACAGCCAGACCCACTGGGGACCGAACCATGCAGCACTGAAATGAATACAATTTGTCTTTTAACTGGGGTTAGAGGATTACCAGCATTTACATTTCAGTACTTTTGCTAAAATCTGCTGGAGCAAGACTCATATTTCACATAAAAGTGTGTCTATTTCTATGTTCAATATTAACTGTGCTCCTGAAAAGACAGGTAAACAGTGCATTTTCCTCAGTACAAATAAAGGCTTCCCATAGACACGTTGAAGTGAAAAAACTGAAAAGACCTCCTGTCCTATATTCTTTAATTGCACAAGAAACAAAATTTACTTTGTGTGGTCCTTCAAGTGAAAGGAAAGCCTATCCCTGTAAATGATGTGTGGTATGTTGTGAAAACTCCCTGGAGAATTATCTCACAGATCTCTTATTTACTTTCAACTTTCTTCTGCACTCACATTGCAATCTACTGGAATGTTCCTACCCGAGTATCTATACACAGCTTCACATAAGCTATGCAGCTTTCAATTACATCTGACTTAAAATTAGTCAGTAATACCATACTTTATTAATAAAGACAAGCAACAAAGGAGAAATGAGTTCATTTAAATGAAGGAGCAAAGTGTGCATGATGTGTGTGCTGCAGATCCAAGGTGGGTGTTCCACACCCAGCTTCATCCAGCAGGGCCAGAGGAACAGCTGGGTGCCCCCAGCAGGGCCCAAAGGTCCACCCAACCTACCCTGCACCAACAGGGCAAGTGGAAGGACAGCAAGAAACTGCTTTTCAACATGGCCAGACTTGATTCTGCTAAGGGATTTTAAGAGCTTAAATAATACATGATTTGCAGTATCAGGGCCAAGTTCTATGCCTCTTCACCAGTATTCAGGTCATCTAAACTCCAATACATCATGTATTGAACAAAATTACCTGTCCCATCCAATTCCATCAATATGGCCAAATCATCTTAACCACTACTGGAGGCCATTTATTCCTGGAGTCCAAAGTCAGAAGAGCAGAGGAACAAAGAGAGTAACAAGTTGAGTGGAAAACAAAACACTTCCTAGAGGAATTCACTAAGAAAAGAAAACAAAAAAGACCCACAGTTACAGAAACCCAAACATTGTACATTATAGTCCTGAACATGTGTAGAAAGAGTGAAAAATCACAGAAGCCTGAAATATGCAATAGCTGGAGACAGCATGAAGAGCCAGAATCGTGCAGGACATGACCTGGCACAGGCTGAATTTCATCAGCTGCAGGTATGACAGGACACAGGGGCATGGAGTAGTTTCAAGCTTGTACTTAACACCTCCAGATCTTCAGAAGTACAACATGGAAATCTGTCACCCTTTCCTAAAGATGTATTGATGGCTTTTGTTTTGTTTTAATTTTGGGAAGGAAAAAAACATTAACTAGGATCTTTGCTAAGGACCATGTGAAACTACTGATTGCAATTATTTGCTTTCATACCCAACTCCTCAGATCAATCTCTTTCAATAAGACACAAACTGAGTAACCAAGAATGACAGTCCACACTACTGCTACAGTACACTGGTGCCTGTTCTGTCTGAGTGCACAAAGATGTGCAGGAAACAGACAATCTGAGGTCAAAGCTGCTCCTCTCAGGTCACTGGAAATATACTCAAGCTATAACCCTTGGATCCATTATTTGTGTCTCATGCACAGCCAAAAGCACTGTCCTCAGTTTTAGCATTCAAACATTCTTTGCTGAACTTCAAAAAGACTATTTCTCAAATTTTTGACAAAACAATCTGAATCTCCTCTCTCCTCAGTGAGCTATTGCAATGTGCTTTAAGGTGAAAGAACCTTATTTGGAAATGAAGTAATGGGCTGGATACCTCCAGCCTTCAGCATTTCCTTAACAACACACAAAACAGTGCAGAAGACAAGTGTTTTAATAGAGAGTGCGAGGACAGCAGCGAGCTGAGGTAAGGATCATTAAAACTACTGACATCACTGTTGGCAACCAGAGAAAAGGGAAAACCTGTGTTTAATCTATTTCCTATCCACCACAAGTTTCAGCCGGAGTCCCCAATAATGCAGTTTGCGGTTGACTTTATGGAAAAAGTTAGTGATGCAAGAAAAATGTACTGAAACAAACAAGAATCTTTAAAAGTTCCTACAAGGTACCTCTGACAAGTGGTCTCTGCTCAACATCTGTTACAACACACATGCAGATAACACCGACACACGCTCCAGCTGGCAAAGCTTCCTTCTCAAATCTCTCAGTCCAGGATGGATACAGCACAGCTAGCTGCAGTTCCTATTACAGCTGAAATCCCATTCTTAAATCCAGTAACTAAAAATAAGGTGATATTTCATTTTATTTCCATTATTGGGGAGCTGGAGAAGAAGAGCACTTAAATTTTGAACTAAGAGCAGAGTGTCTAGACAGCTTAATATATCTTTTCTGAAGTTAAACAGAATTTTCATACATAACATAGATGTGTTGCTAAACTACACTTAAAGTGTAATCCTTACTCCTTACACTCCATTCTCTTTGAAAGTAACCAAGGAAGAAAAAATAAAGCAAACAAAAGTGAAAACTCAAGCAATGTTCCAGCAAAAGGCTTTCCAGTAGCCAATTTAAACTTCTATTTGCTATTAAGAGCCAATAATGTGTCTTGTCCCTAAAACACCAGTCGAAATGCCCTTCCAAAGAGTCATTTCATTTCAAAACAGTCCAATAACATGAAGTTGCTGTTGAAGTTCCACCATCATGTCATCAAATAAATGCAACTACTTTGTCACTGATTAACACAGCGGGCAAAACACAGCTCCCAAACATCAGACCTGCTCAGGACACTGTGACACCTTTCCAGTGTCAGCTGGCATCTGTTTAGGAAACAACTCCACAGGTGACAGAGCTAGGTCAATGAAAAGATCGTTTTGACTGAAGAAAATGCAGATTTATTTTTTTTTTTCTGAATCTACCAAATGAGGATATTTTGCAGCTCTGCCATTAACCTTGTTAATCCAAACACATTCTCCAGAACTGTACCTATCCCATCAAGGCCTCATTTGAAACCATGAGCAAGGACTAGCTGAACACTCCGTGTCGTGTTTACTTTAGGATCATAGAGATCACCTTATTCTATGTAGATTAAACAGCGGCTTCCCACATAATGGACAAATCATTAAAAATGAAAAGCTCATGAACACAACCAAAGGAGAGATATGAACATCCTCAGAGGATCCCAGCAGCCGAGGTCTCAGCGCAGCCTGTCCTTTGCCCGGACAGGTATAACGGGGCGTCTTTAGAGATCCCATACAAAGTAAACACATTAAGAAGTCTTGAAAAACTCATTTACAGCTCGTCTCGGTGACATGTGCATTATAACCAAACGGTGCGCGCCTACCCACGAACCCAGCCCGTCCACGTTTCCGCGCTCCCCACACGGCTGAGCACAAGCAGCGCCTGGTTATATTTCCCCGGCATTACTAACGCGCACATGGGCACGGGAAACATCTCCTTCGGATAAATTAAAACATCGACCAAAATTTAAGCTAGCTCAAGTAACTCCTTTTCAAAGAGATGCAAACGAGCTGCAGCGCTCCCCCACTCCCAGCGACGCCGAAAGAGCCAAGGAATGCAGGCAGGAACAATGGCTGCTCCAGTGTGTTAATTGCAGCCCGGGCCTAACAGAAGCAATTCCAAACAGAACCAAACAAAGTCATTACAACATTGCTATTTAACTTGACAGGCTGTAATCTACATTGAATAGATTAGCTTTTCTTCCCTGTACCCCAAAATGTCTATTTCAGCTTTTCCGTGAATGTCTTAAATGGGGATCTACTGAAGATTCGGTTTCACCAAGATAAGGCAGAATACTGAATTTGGTGTTTCCCCATAAGGCAGAATACTGAATTTGGTGTTTTCCTATAAGGCAGAATACTGAATTGGGTGTTTTTCTATAAGGCAGAATACTGAATTGGGTGTTTCCACGCGGTTTTGTCTTTAGAGAGGTCGTTCACTGCTGGAGGAAGGAACCTAAAGACCACGAACAGATGATACGGTCTTTCTGCTGTTGGTTCGGACAAAGTTCATGTACAGCACAGGAATAAAAAAAGCTGTCCTCACTACAGCAGAAAATTGGATATTTTCCTCTTTTCCCCAGAAAGAGAAGGTGGGGAATAAACAACTATGAGACTTTAAAAATAAGATGATAAGCAGAACTAGGTTTTTACGTTTAAGAACCCGTTTCCTGGGATGTAAGTACAGTGGGAAAGCACAAACCAAAACACACACATTCTTTGGATGAGCTTCTGCCCAGCAAAGAATTTGTAAGTTTGATTTCAGCTTCACAGCATGTCAACCTGATTTAAACTCATTCAAGAGAAAACTCAACCCATCACTGAGGTCAACAAGAAAGGCTGCTGCCACAGACACAGAGCCAAGGACTGCCTGCCCCAGCACCTGGCATAGGACAAAGTGAAGCTGCTGGAGGTCAGATTTGCCTGGTTCCACCAATAAAGAGGACATCAGCCAGCTCTGCACTGGCATAAAACATCCTGGAAAAAGGAAATCACAAAGTTTCATGTAGAAAAACTAGTGAAGGGATCCTCTGCTCTATTACACAAAATCAGTAGCAGTTAGGGGTTTGAACAAGACTGATGACTCAAATACTGAATTTCCGATTAAGTATTTCGTCTTTTCAATTTTGAAAAAAAAAAAAAGCTACGGAGTTTTTGGGTTTTTTGAAGACTAAAAGAAACAAAATACAATTAAGTTTAAAAAGAAAGAGCTAAAATTCAATAGCATGTTTTGAAAATAAATTCTACAACTTTTTTTGTGGTGGTACAGCTAACAAGCCATAGAACAAAGCAAGTGTCCAGCAGTTCCAAGTTACAAAAATCCAAGATGCAGCCTGTAGGCTGTTGGTTGGTTTCTATGAAATGAAAAATATGGGCAGAGTCTTTCTCATTAAAAGGTGTGATGTTATAAATGGGATTCTCATGCTTTTGTCTTCCAATTCTGTAAGGACTGAAGGCCTGGATCTTTCCCTTCCTTTAATAATAGTCCATCTGAGTAATCAGTTAAAGTTTAAGTCCATCTTACAACGGAGAGAAAATCCCTTTGTTTCAGGACTGAAAATAATGATGTTACTATGAAGCCAGGGATCTCATGATCCCTGAACTCCAAGTTCATCCCAAATCTTCTCATAACACTCTTCTAATACACTTGGCAGCACTGTTAGTGTTTGATATCCTTCAGATAAACCCACTGCTGACCCAAGGTCTTCTCTTCTCTTCTCCACAGACTGCACTTATGAGAGCAATATCAAAACCTAAATGTGCACCACCTAGTTCAGTCCTCACAGGGCAACACTGCTTTTGTCTTTAAGATTCAAATAAATTTGCAAATTCAACAACTGGGATCATTCATTATTCTGGAATTTGTACTCTTCAGCTCACCAAGTCTGCAGAGTCTAACCTTGAAGAATCTGTGGCATTCACATCCCTCATGGTGACCCAATAATCCACACCCAGTTCAAGAAAATACTGGTGAAATACACTTTTTATGGCCATATCCTTCAAAAGAAAACACTGCTCAGTTTCTATCTTTATCAAACATATAACCAAATATTGACAATATTAACAAGGAGAAACAACTTTATTATGCAATTTGTTCTTCAAAGGAGCTTTCTTAGAACTTTTATTTTTCAAACTAGATAAATGGCAGTTTTGAATTCACAAACTCATCAACGCTGGGAATCATTTCAACTGCTGACTGTAGGGAAGCAGATGACCTAGGTGCCTTTAGATGTACTCACACCCCTTAGCTTGTCAGCAATTTAAACATACACAATTAATTTTTATCAAAATTGAGGGCACTGAAGCTGTGCTCACATTATATCAACTAAATCACATCAGCAGTGGAGCTCAGCTACACATAACACCCAGCATAGCTACCACATAATCAGAATATATCTCAGCTGATGAATAATCTTATCTTTTTGTGAATCTGTATTTCACATGCCATTCTGGCACTCTGGGCTGGTTCCCTACTCCAAAAGCTTTTTTGACCCAACTTTACAATGCTCGTTTTCTGACTGATTTACTTTTCTCTGACAACATGTTAAAACCCCTAAATAAATAGTCTAAACTGCCTTGAAACTGTTTTCGTGATACATGCTAAATTGTGAGAGTTACAGCTTAAAGCAAAAGGAAGGAGTCACACCATTCAACTTTGCTGGAGCCACTTTCCTCCCAATGGACAAATAAGTGGAAAACACAGAACAAAGAGAAGAAAAATGGCATTTAGGAAGGGATACAGAAGCCCCACATGGGGATAACCTGGCCAGCTGACCTTCACTTTGAAATTTTGCCAGTGCAAATTAAGTAGCTAGTCTGCAGCACGTCTGGGGCAGCAGCGTGGGAAGGAAGTTCTGCAGTGAATTTGGATGAAACACTTCCTCAATTCAAAACAACAGCGCATTAAATATCAAAAAAGGTTAATAAGGAGGAACTGGAAAACACATTGTGAAAAGTGTGCCAAGAAAACAAAGCAGGGAAGGGATAAGAACAAATTAAATATCATAAAGTTGACAAAATTGTACCAAGAAGTTTGGAAAGCCAAGGTAGAAGGAAAGAATCCATTGTTTTGAAACCATCTGCTACACCATAATATAAAAACTACCATAGAGCAGAAACAGCTCAAAACAAATCAGAGATTGTGCTTTAATAAAGGGAAAGGAGAAGACCCTTGGTAAACAGCAAAAAGCAACAGCCAAGTTTGTTACATCTTGAAGCTGGACTAGAAAACGTAGTTTAACTACAGATTTAGTTTTTCACCAAGATACCACCATCAGTCTGACATTAAATGAATTACATTAACTGCTTTGACACATTGTTTTCTGCTTTTGCAGACCAAGATAAGAAATCCTAGAAAACTACTGACATGCACCATCATTTGTTTCACTATGAATGTTATTTTCATGAACATTCACACACATTCACAATTTATTTCTAGTAATTTGCACTCATTTGACCTGACTTTTTTAACTTCCCTGTCTGCTGTAAATTGCAAAACTTCTCTAAGAGTAACGTGACATCTTCCTCTTCCCAGCACTTCAAACCTGGTGTTCCGATTCCTTTGACACTCAGGCTGATAACTGAAATTCAAAGCATCAGCCATATTCAAAAGCTGCCAACAGCAAAGTGCTGTGGTTGGGGTATATATAGCATAGGTTGGTAGGTCCAAACTACAGCCAGTTGGACAAGCACACAACCACATGCAGAAAGACCTGAAATCTAATTCTGCCCTTGGTTTGATTTGCTCTGTAGTTTCACTCAAGTTAATTTGTCTTAGTCTCAAGGGAAAGATAAAACCCCATGTATTTTCTACCTGAAATTTTATTGTGAAGAGGAGGAGGTCGTGAAGCCTCCAACATGCAGTCACTATAATACATCTAGGGAATCATTTTTCTGCCCTGATCTTCCTGTGTCTCAGTGCCTTGCCCATGAGCTGAGAACTGCTGCCTTGCAGCAGAGCTCAGACTGTGCCAGGGGCAGACAGCAGGGTGGTAATGCCTTGACAGTGCCCACATGAAGACAGACGCAGGGCAGCATCTGGACAAGGTGCTATAAATAAAACACGGGGCAGCCACATGCTGCTGAGAATAAAATGAACTGGAAAAATGCCTCATTCCTGAATCACTCCTACAAACTGAAGAATACATTCTATGTGAAAAATGTATGTTTTGTGCTACATGGTCTACAACAACCCATATGCACGAGGGTGGGAGGCAAAAGTAGCAATGCTTACAAAAATAAATAACATTTGAGTGTGACTGCATACAGCCAAGCATTATTCCACATTAAGAGAGATTTATAAAATAAAGTAAACTCTACATGCAATAGAATTTTTAGCTGGAGAAAAGAAGAAAGACAACAAAATTCCAACATCAGAAATAAGCCTTCACTGGTAAAGCAAGAGCTCTACCCTTCTCCTCCCACTGAATTAGCAATCAGTGTACCCGGGACTGCAATGAGATTAACCTCAATAACAATGCTGAGCACTTTAATGAGCTCTGAGATAGTCCACAGCTAAACTCTTTATTGCACCATTTAAACACTGAAAAACTTGTTTGTATATAGATTAGATTTTCAAAACAACTGTCATACAATTTATTTCCAGAAACCATAGTAACAAGAAAATAGTAAATATGTGATGAAAGGGCGCACAGGAAATACAATCTCATTCAAAACAATGAAGCTATCTCAAGTTTGAAGTACATGAGCAGAGGAGGCAGCACCTGGCAGGCACTTGGGGAGGGGGAGCCCTATTTGGATACAGCTGTGAATTAAATCCAAATTATAAAGACCAATTAGACAAATCAAGTATTTTACTGCTGTTTCTTTTGAGTTTCATTCAGCGAACTCTTAAAAGCCTGAATGACTGCCAATATTATATTTTAAAGCTACTAACAGCCTAAAAGGACTAACCTTCACTTGTTCAGTTGCCATGATTTCAAATGGGAAACCAATCAACAGTCACATCAGCTATTTAATTGCAACACCAATCTAATATTATGAAACTGCGTAATTACACAAGCAAAAGTCAAACTAGGTGAAAGTTTTTCTCATCTAAGAATTTTCAGTCAGCCATTTTAAACTTAAAAAAAAAAGCCACATGAATTTCTTTCCATATAATGAAAGTTGTTCACAAGAGTATGAGTAAGAATCTTACTAGATGATAGATATTGCATTATTGTCACACATAAATCTTCCATGAGTTGTCAAATCCAGCATTAAGGATAACCCTTTAGAAGCTATTAGTGTAAGTCAATTGAAAATTAAAAGCATATAGCAGCACAGATTAAAGGCTTAGCACACACACTAAAGGATCTGTACATAATGCCACATATTATTAAGATGTCTTGGTTAATCAGTGACTGAAAACATCCTCTAGAGATTAACCTTGACAAAATACATGAAAATCCAGCCTTATCATGCTGTATCACTGCACTTTATAATCTCATAAACTGAAAGTTCTCATAGCCTACCACACAAACTTGTACCACTGGCCACCCAGTCCTCTTAACCATGAGAATCTGTATCTAACTTGGCCTGCAGATACTGATCTCAGTGATTACAAAAGTACCTGATGACACAACTGAAACTCTCCCCAAAATGAAGAGGAGAGCAGGGTGGTCAGCACCCAGTGCTCAACCCCTGCATCCATCCTCTCATCAGCCCAGCACTGCTGGTGAGATACTCCAGAGAAGCTGCAGAGGGGAAAGGGCCAATTAATATATGAGAAAAATCTATAGGAAACACGGCTTCATTAGCTCCACTGCTCACAGATCAGCTGTTTGTATAAGCAGTTTTGCTTGGAGCAGTGTTTTGTCAGTATTATTACTGTTATGTTATGCAAAGAATGTATTAAATTCTTAAATATTACATGAGATTTAATGGATTGTGCATCGCATGTGGGAGGTCAAACAAGGAGGGTAATGTTCCACTCAGCCTTATAGATGTAGCTTGAAAAACAGAAGCTTGCATTATACTTCAGGGAGCAAGGGCAGCTTGAAGATATGGCTGCAATGGAAGACAGCAGCCTGGAACATAGAGGGAAATTGTAAAATAAAATTTTAAATGTAATTTTTAAAATAATCAGTGGTTGTGACAAGCAGTAGTGCAGTTTTCAAGAAATTTTACAGCTTAGTCCCTTTTAAAACAATTTCTGCTTTCAGAAGCTACCAATAAATTCTTCCTGCATTCCCCCCTTATCCAACAGAATACTGCATTGTTTTTTTAAGTTTTGCATATATTTGGAAATATCCTGTACCTCCTTGAGCTCTGAATGGTCAAGCTATAGTAAAGAGGACATATGAAGAATGGCACAGTATCCCATTTTCTGCTTTCCATCTGTATCTTCATGCCAGACCCAAAAATATTCTAACTTAAGGTTCAGCTCTCTTGAATGAAGGTTTTAATTGGGATGAAGCTGGTATATTTGTTATAAAACTTCAATTTTCATGGTCTTTTAGGGTACAAAATGTACACAGCCAAGCAATTAAAGATATCTCAGCCAATATTATTTTGTACACCTGTTTCCAGAAAGTAAGATTTTTCCTATTCTTAAAACTTTTCTGAAGTTATGTTTCATCATTTAAAATCTTAAGGAACTTAAGGAACAGAAGAAAACTCTGCAAATATGTTATCATACAAAAATATATTTTTTGCAGTTTAGAATTCTATCAGAAGGTATATTGCCTATCACATTGTTCCATAACATGCATTTTCTACTTACCACATGTACAAAAGATAAAGTGTAACAGCACTGCCTGTAAGTGTGCATATGAACAAAAAGGAGCTAAAACAGGCTATGGTAGTGTGAGAAAAGTAGTCCAATTGCATTTCTGGGCAAAAAAGCTCTCCAAAACCAGGACAGTTCCCTGCCTCAAAAACAAACACCTGTCCCCTCAAACCTCCATACTGCCAGATAAAATTTATAATTCCCAGTTAAAATTCTGAGGACTGTTAGAAATAAGAATTATCACAGAAGAAGAAGGGGAAAACCAACCACAGGTATTTTCTACAGATAAATACATCCTATATTGGTAATGATTGTTTTTCTATTACATGTTCTCCAGTCTCAATAACTGCATATTAATCTCCCTCTAGTTACCAACTATGCATAAGGTTTTAATGCAATGTTTAATTTGAATTAAGAATCATGACAGCTAGAAGTCAGGAGTTTCTGTAGCACCTGTAATAATTTTGTTTTACAAAGACAATATGATGAAATACAAACACAGGGACCTTTTCTTTCAAAGTCCTGGTATTTCAGCAAGAAAAAAACTGCCTTTCAAACTTTTACTTCTGCCTGTGATTCTCTCCCAGCTTGCAGTTCTGGTTGCTAAGAGAAAAGCACCGCCAGGGTCCGTGGAAAGCTCACAGCAGGCGCCACAGCTTCTCCAAATAATACCTGAAGGTGTAGCAAGTTCTACTGTAAATGCAACTTGGTATTTCTCAGTTACACAGACTATTGACATAACAAAGTGTGGCTTTCAGGCAAATACACCCCCTGAAATGGAGCAATTTCTCCCTTCCAAACTTCAAGGTCACTTCAAAATCTGCAAAACATCAGCACTCTCTGAAGCAGTGGTCGGAAGGATGAAAAAGGAATGGTGTTCTCATCTCATTGAAGATGGTTCAGTTCTTTCAGCTAGAGCTTTCCAGTGAATTTTAACTGGAGGGAGCATGGGAAATTTCTGCTTTAAGCACTGAAAGTTGTCAAAAATAGGAGCAAATTAGATGTTCTGCTATTTTACCATGCAAAATAAAGACAATATAGTCATTCAAATGACTTTATAAATGAAAAATCTTCTTTTAATATACATTTTCAAAAGAATAAGCCCCTTAGTTAAAATACCCTGAACTTCCTTATAGGGCAAACAAAACAACTATTTTAAAGTTAACTCATCTTAGACCATCAGATTTTTGCATAATTGTAAACACAGATTTTTTAATAATCTCCCATCTTTTTCTACTTTTTTATTTGTCAGGTTTCTTCCACATGGGCTTAGGAATGTATCTACACATGCTTCTATACTCTTATTTTCTCTTGTGGGCTCAGATGACTTCTTTACTGCTGCTTGAAATCTAATGTCAGCTTAGACATTCAAGAGAGGACTAATTAACCAAATTTTTCTGCATTTTTCTTTCAGTCAGAACAATCATATATCAACAGACAGTAAGAATACATTCAGATGTGTAAGATTTCAAAGCTGTGGATTTTAAATGTTGAACTAGCCACTCCAGTTCCATGATGTATTTGAGATTCATAAAATAATAATCCAATTCATTCAACAAAGCCACACTTCATTGAAAATTAATGGAAATGTAAGAAAGGAAAACAGGGTTTTGGAAATATCCCACAGCTGCAATTTAGATGTAGTGATAAACCAGGGAAGTACACAGATGTCTACTGACATTTTAAAGTAAAACATTTAAAGAAGACTTTCTCTTCCACTTAAGGTTTTACAAATCAGATTCAGTTACAGGAAAACAATGCTTCATTTATAACAAATCCTAAATTTAGTAAGGAGAAGTCATTAGCAGTAACAAACAGATTTGAGCATAAAGAGAGGCAGTATTTGAGCTAAGGGAAAGCAGCGCAGAAAGCAGAGACTTCCCATTCCCACCCCTGGACACCAGCTGCTTCTTTGGACTTCCAGGACTGTCTCAGGGCAAGCATTTCTATAAGCCACTATTGCTTTTCTTCCTTTTATTTAGGAAACCAATATGCAACTATAAACTGTGTTTACAAAATTATAATCTATATTCTGTAATATGTAAACAAGTGCCCATTACTTAGAAGCCACAGATGAGCATTATATTAGATTGTAATAGAAAACAGATGCATTTTCCTTTTCCAGTTGTTTACACTGCCAAAGCATCCAGTCTTTAAGATATTCTCCATACAAATCAAAACATGTTGTGCCTTACTGAAGGACGAAACAACAGTAGCTTTAAAGCACTGCATTCCCTGTAATATTTTGCAAACTCAGCTGCAGCCTGAGTAGACAGGGTACTCCAAAGGGTGCAGCAACTACAGAGCTCCTGCTGTCAGGTAGCAGGAACAAAAAAGGGACATTTTACTTTACTGCAGATCAGCCCTTCCGCCACTGATATTGCAGTCATTTAGATGTGTGTTTTTATGTGACCTATCCCACTTTTTGCCTCCATTTGCCCAAACTGGTTTTATCTCCCCCTCCCTCTACCCACATAGGTACACACAGACCGATACACATAAGTATATACATTTATGCACACAACACATTCAAGCACCCTTAGTTTGTTGATATAGGCAAGCATAAAACAAAATTTATTTCAGCCTTTCCTTCAAATGTCTACAGAATGTGCTACAGTCCAGCTCCAGGTAAAAATTATGTACAGATTTATCAATTGTTAGAAAACTATGAGCTCAAAACATGACCCAAAAGCTTGCAAAGGTCCTATCACTCTTTATCCTGAAGCTGCCTGCAGGTTCAGTTTTTGAGAGGCAAAACAGGAACACTGGAGTCAGTTATACTTAGGGGACAGCCTTTAGGTGAGTGACAGTGTTTCAGTACTTTGAGCTGCAAGTATTTTAAAGTACCACCTTCTGCCTCCACCTGCAAGGAAGCAGTTCAAGTCCAGCTGCATTACAGCCTGCCAAAGGAAGCTAGGCTAGGCAAGGAGCTAAGAGGGGAAAACAGTTACAGAGAGGCTCAAGTGTCTTGTGAGATTATACCTTGACTTTTATTTTTCAGTGATTTGAGTGTTTATCAGAAAAAAGCTTACAAGAGGCTCTGGTATACACAATACAGAAATAAAACTATGTTAGCAAGCAATATTTAACCTTCCTATGGTTTTAAACCACTTTCTGCACTTGGTGGTGGTTGTTTCTGTGAAGATCAAAAAAAGTATTAGCACCCATATATGCCCACATAAAATAAAATACAAATTAATCTTGTGTTTCCACACCTAAAAAACCCCCGAAGTTTCAAGCCCTTCCATATTACAGGCTGTAAAAACAACATGGAAACAGTAGTAACTTATAAATCAGTATACTACTGGTTTACCAAGAGGGAACTCACTACTTGCTTTGACTTAGAAAATAATTTATCTCTTCTTCAGATTAAGTTAGAGCAGAGAGGTCTCCCCAGTGATTCACCAGTGGATTTGGCCCATTTTTGGCTCAGGAAACTAACTGTACTCTCTGCCCCACAATGTGCAGCTCCTTCTACAGCTGGTACTTCATTTTTAAACCTATCAGCTGGGCGGTGGGAAGGCAAAAATACAGGAATGGATTATATTTGAATTATATTTTGAATTATATTATCATTTATGAAAACTACCGTCTACTATCTACTACTAAAAGATTATCATTTTGAAAGGCCATTAGTAAGCACTTTCTAATCCCAGCCCAGAGCCTCTCTAACAGGCCCCATGTCTGTTTTTTCCTATCATTTCATGCATACCTTTCATTTGGCAAAAGCAGACACTCAGGTTCAAGCCCCATGCTACAATATGAAGTTAAAGGGGGTGGGTGTGCACATGTGCCTGGCACAGATTCCAGCAGCTGCAAACATCTGGATACTTCAACTCCTGCACAGCAGCTGCAGCACATCCAATTCAGAAACCTTGCTGCACTTCCTGCATGGCTTGCTAGGCACTAACAAGAATTTCTACACTCCAACTGAACAAGCATCATGTAGGGAGCGCAGCTAAGCCAGACAGCTCTTCTAAAGGAAGAATTACCTCAATACTAGAAACTCATAGCACTGGGGTTTCTAATACAGTGTGTCATGATAAATGTGAGAGGGTTCTTTTGAAAGTGAAAAGATGGTGTTCATTCTGTTTCATGTACAGTGAGATATTCATAGTACCCACATGTACTAAAAGCAAGCAAGAGTATCATACATGTCACTAATATTATATTATGCTGCAATTTTTCTGGTTACCACAAGTATGCAAACATTTCCATGAAGTGCAATAAGAGCTCTGAGTTCCACTAAGAAGAAAAAAATGTTCACACTACTATGAAACAAAGCATCAAGTAAGATCCACGCCAGGTAAGTACCTGATGCCCAAGTATCTTAACTCTCCTGAGGAATCCTTCTGCATCCATTAACTGTTCTGTGATATACCTGCATGTGCCAAAACCCTTGCGTAAGTGTGCTCATAACCTGAATGCAACTCTTCAGAGAAAGAGCTATAATTACTTCAAATTTCAAAGCACATCTAACAGCCTGCTGGCTCTTCTGCATGCCTCTGCACATCAGTTAGGAACCAGCATTCTAGATGGATTTATTTTTGTAATTTTGGAATGACTGCAACTAACCTTGAGAGAATGAACTGAACTGCAAATTGGTAAAATACATTTGTTTGGGGTGGGGCAGGGGGAGACAGAAACTTCTGACTTGCACTATATTTTGATTCCACACCATTCACAGAATGTTTCAAAGGAATTCAACTTAACTTTTTTTTCTTTATCACGCAAGGTTTTAGCAAGGCATTAACAACTATCAGTATAAAACACCACAGCTATACAAATACGCTTTAATTTCACTCAAAAAGTCCAAGACAAGCAACTATGTCACTATATTGCTTTCTTCTATAATTAGAAGGTACAGTGCATCAGGGAACAGATGACTCCAAGGCAGGCTGTGGCCACAGCACAGGGATGGGTGTTCTCTTCAGCACAGCTGTGTGAGTCCCTCTCAGCACAGCTCCTAGGACAGCCACCACCTCCAGGTTTCACTGCCACCTGGCTGTGTGAAACCAAAGCTAGAGCCAAGCTGAGCACCATCAGCAGTGGGCTGAGGTGTCAAAGACAAGTGTGTGGCCAAGGGAGAAGATGCACAGGGAGCTTCATACCATCCTCATAGAAGTAAGTAAATGAAGTAAATTGAAGAGTTATGCCAACAAATCTTGCTCTGCAAAGCAGATTCTGAGATGACAAAAAGACAGACACATGTTTTTAAGTAACAAGAAATGCAGGCGTGTTTCCTGAGCAGTCAGCTATCCTTCTATAAGCAGCCTCAAAGTCAATTAAAGTAGAAAATTTGAGCTAAATATAAAACCCCACAAATCTCACAGTTTGAGATAACATCCAAGAAGGTGTTAAACTTAACTCTGAAACTATGCAGCAAGACTTCAGCCTTCTCATAATGAATGTGGCAACCACATCCATCAAAGCATCCCGTGATTTGTGGGAACGGAGAGGCTGAAGATATTATGTGGATATTTCACATATTTCTCCAAGAGTAACAGATGGAATTTTTCTGCTCACAGAACTTCAGAGATGAGAAGTTGACTGTGCAAAATATCAATGACCAGACTTTAGTTTGTGGCTTCAATAATCTCCACATCTGATCAGGCTACAGTGACTTCTAACTGCAGCAGCTGGATTACTGAGGATGTCATAGGAATACCACGATATTTGACATCCTGCAATAGGGATAAAACAGGGATCCAGCCTGCACACAGACCTGTAGCCTTCAAAAGTTTGTATTTTTATTAAAATAATTCCTCCATTCTCCAAATGCACAAGTAGGCTGCCACCCCTACATTAGCCAGAACTCAGGACCTGGCTTATTTGACAGCTTATCCTGTGTCTTCTCCCTTCTTAGGGAGGCTGCTCCTCCCTAAGATACAACCAAACTGCATCTTTTCTGTTCACAGTAACACAGTGCAGCTGTCCCCTCTTTCCAGCTGATTTGAACCTGAATGTTTTCCACTGCATCTCCTTCATCTCTAGCTGCCCAGGAAGCTTTTCCCACATGCTGTGATATATGGTCAGTTACTTCATCATCAGAGAATAGTATTTCAGACAGCCTTTGTCAACCTCTCAAAGCTAAATAACCAAGGAAAGCTTCAAATACAGCTGCCAATAGAAATACATATATATTAAGAAGTTGGATTGAATTTCAGTTTCTGCTCTGCAAGAATAGTTGTGGAAAAAAACAACTTCCATAGAAACAGAGAAACTGATCAAAGTTGTGATAGTTTTCTAGGCTGTGCTACAGCTCTCTTCCTTCAGTGGCCATCAGGCTGTACCATTATCCCTACTCATCCATCTGCAGAACAGCACTATTTATGCTTTAAGGAGCAAGGCCACTTGAATGGACATTGAGAACACCAAATTTGCCACTGCTGGTATGCAGCTCACAGCTTTACTCAGCCACAAAGGGAACTTCAGCAAATTGCAGCTCTTCTGCTGCATTTGTTAAATGCTCTCTCAGCAGACTCAGACACACTTATCAAAAAAGATGTTGACTTTCATCCCTGAGTACTTGTACACAAAACAGTGTGTCAGGTGGCCCCTGCACGCTTCCCTGTGCTAGAGGTGGCTCCATATGTCCCTCTGAGTTTGGCCAGCTGACACCAGAACCCCATCCCTGTATAGACCAAGCTGCAGCAATTTAATGTTTCAAGGAGTGGAGGAATACCAATGGACAGCAAAGCAATCCAAGGAGCTATACACTGTGGCTTTGCACAAAACAACCAACCAGGTTTGAGGCAGACTTCATTACCTACCACTTCCTTCACTCTTTACAGCAGATGATTTGTAGGAAGCAAAAAGAAGTCACCATCCTCCTCCTCCCCCACCTTTAGAGCACTGAGATGGTTAGAAGGTGGGAAGATCGATTTCTACACTGTCCTAGGGTGCTTTAGTATGCTTCTATGCCCAATCTGTTCTGTTTATGCTGGATACTGAGTTCTCCACCTTCAAGACTGGTTCTGAGAGCAAAGGGGGAGAAGAAGAGCGCAGTTTGTTATCAGAGACTGCCCTTGCTCCCTGCAGTCCTGCTCCTAGACTGGGCTGTCTGTGGGACAACAATTTTTTTTTAGCCAGCTGAGGCAGAGAAGTTCCCCAAACTGTGGCTTTTCTTTTTGTCAGAACTGATCAGCCCAGCTCTGGACTGAAAACCCAGAAGAGCAGCAGGAGCTCACACCTGTGGCCCAGCAGGGCTGGGACCAGGCATTTCCCAGCAGGAGGGACTGAGAGACACTGAGTGAGCTGAGCTACAGCCCACGACAAAGACTCTCTGAATTTGCCATCTCTTCGGAACAGCAAGAAGTTTTACTGTTTAATATTACTCATTTTTCCACGTCTCTGAGTATTTTGCTTGTTAAATAAACAGTTTTTCCACTTTTCTCAAAGGAGATTTATGTCTCCCAAACTAATTTTGTATTCTTCCAGTGCTTTTTTTCCACCCACCAAGAATGCCTTTTAGATCACCTCACTAAACTTGTTTAATGCAAATTAGAAGATTATTTTGATGACTAAATACAGTGTTAACATTTAATATTTTCAGTGTATTGAATAGAAACACTAGGCACTCTCAAAACTGAACAAAAAAAAGGTACAGAGCTGCTCCAAATAGTAAATATTTAAGACTGTTCACGCAATAGTAAATATTGACACTTTTGATGTATTTCATAACAGTAAGAAAGCATTCTCTTGGTCAAAGAAGAAAAGCTGGGGAGGTTTTTGGTTGGTTGGTTCTGAACTTATTGAGGAAGCTTTACTTTATACACTTCTGTTCAGTATTTATACAAAAAATAAAAAGAAGTCCCCTTCCTTCCATGACCAGAGGCTCCTTTTCTGTATTCTAAGAAGCGTATTGCTGAGATTTACAGTCTTGTTCAATGAAGGACTTATTTAACTCAGGATTAATTTAAACTTTGAGCTATCAAATTTTACTGCAATTGTGGAAAGAGAAAGTGGGGACGGGGAAGGAAGGAGGAAGGAAGCAGGACAAGCTCTCAAAGGGCTCACACTCAGTCTTCTTCCAAGACAACTGTGCCCTAGCAAGGAAAAAGTCAGATGTATACATCCCCATGAATAAGAACTCCTGCTAGCACAGCCTTCATAGTGATGGATTCTACAGCAGCTTGACATTAGGCTATGATGAAGCTTGACAGTGTCCAGATTTAAACGTAACCTAGCTCTTTCCATTAATTAAGTTTTCCTCCAGGATAAAAACCATTGTAGAACATTACATTCAAAATGAGGCACTTATTTCCTGTAGTAAGATACTGACGGTAAAAGTAAAACAAAATGTCACCACCTTTGAAAGGAATGCCCTCACTTTTTTCAGCTTTGCAGTCTCTCCAGTCTTAACATTATGCAAAAACCTCCAAATTCCTCTTTTAGGTTAAGTCTATCCAAATTAAATCTAAAAATATGGATAGTATGCCTAGGTTCACTGTCTTCTAGTTACCAACAGTTGCCACCCTACAAGGCACTGCTGTACTGAAGTTAACTTGTTAAACGTTTTTAAAGTGTTAAACATTTTTAAAATTACTTGAAAATATTGTAATATTCTATCCTACTCTCTAGCAAAAAATTACTCACATCTTTCGGATTCAATGACTTCTACCTGTGGGTTTTACTCTAGCTCCTTAGAATTGGTAACTGTGAGACAAAGCAGGGGATTAATAACTCCCAATTCTCAGAGCACACTGGGACATAACCAAATACCAGGGAGTGTGTCCCACTAATGAAGTAATAAAAATTGTGTTTGGAGTTTTGTTGCATAAAGACCAGTGTATCTGCTCACCACTACAACTGAAAGCTATGTCTAAATAAAATCTTATCACTAGTATCTGAGCACTATCCCAAACCTCTCCTGGGAATCTGAGAGGAAAATTATGACTGTGACCTGGATGAATCACCTTCCCAGATGGACTTCCCAGAACTTTTTCCTGGCTAGAAAGAAGGAAACTTTTTCCAGCTTATTAAGAAGTAATAGCCAGATTGGCTTGCAGTACTGATGAATTTAACAATTAGATCCAAGAGTCTCCCTTGGAGGTGCAGTTTACTGAACACACAAAAAAAAAAGAAAAGAGAGGCTTCGTGCCTTCCATCTAACCTTGCCACGAACAAGAACATAATTTTAAGTGAATGACAAAAAGATCCCACTAAGCTTGAGAGCTCAGGAATGTAAGAAACACCCAGCTGGGTCAGACTGATGGTTCACCTAGTCCACAATCCATCTCCAACAAGGCAGAAAAGGTGCTATTTAGAGAGAACCAATAGCCCATGTCCTGTGGTCCACTCCCCTCACACTCTCTCCACTGACCATGAACTCTGCTAACCCTGTTTTGAACCTGCCTACTCAGCCTGTTTTCAAAACATCCTCTGGCTGCAAGTTGCATAAATTCACTACCTGCTATGTAAACACTTTCTCCTTTCATCTGTCTTAAACTGATTCCCAACCAGTTTCATCAAGTGTCCTGGTACTGCAGGGCTTCTGTCAACAAGAGCTTGGCATTCACCATTCCATCAGCTCACGATTTTGTAAACCTTGAACCCGCTGCTCGTCTCAGCCTCCCACCTTCCAAACCAAACCTTTTAAATGATGCAACTGCACACGAGGCAGTGATACCACCCCCGTGGACTGAGAGCTGCCCTCATCTGTACCTTCCCTGAGCTAAAGGCACTAACTCCATCTTCTTTAGATGGGCACAAAAACTGGACCCCTGTCAAAATGTGGTGAGCACACTAAGGTTTTAAATATCAACAAAAGGTATTTTCTTGTCCTCAGTACCATTTCCTGATGATGCAAGAGGCACACACTGCCCAGGTTTTTCTGGATTTTTTTGGCTGCTGCTACTCCACATTGCTGACAATAGTCCTGGAAAACCATCAGTGACAACCACAAAACCTCTTTTCCAAATTGCAACCATCAGTTATGAGTTCAGCACCACACAAACATGGTTTAGAGTAATTTTTTCCTAACTGGAAAAAAATTCTGTTTAAAAACCTATGTTTACCTATGCTGACATTAGTCTACCACATTCTTGCCCACTGAAGTTATGTGATGGCCTTCTGGAATTCCTCTGCACTTAGACAGCATCTAGCTACCCAAAAGTAACAGTACTACCGTTTTTCATAAAAACTGGAATTATTCTGAGGCTGGTGCAAGGTAACAAATTGAGCTGTTGGTTTGAGTGATGTCTAGAAGCCACAGGGAAGGCAGGTGAGATCAATCAAGACCACCAGAGCTAGTTTTATCATTGTGGGAAAATTACCAGATACAGAAGATTTATTAAACAGGATAGAAATTGGGTGCAAAACAACAAAACTGAAAAAAACCCCAACCCACACATCACACCTCCATGGCTGGTGATGGCAAACAAAACCTGCAATGGATTGTCCATGGAACTGTAGACTATCCACGGACGGAGCTACTTGAACACTACTACTGTGGAGGAAATTAGATCTTGCAACACCAACTCCGGTGATACTCTAGCCTGACAGACAGACATCAGGCTTCTCAATGTCATTTTGTATCTGTCAGCTATCAGTCCTCACTCTACCTTACAACAAGAAATGACTTTCAAGAAGAATCTTCAAAACTACTTTTTAAAAGTTAAAGCAAAATCCAAGTAATGTTGGAGAAAAAGAATCTAATTTAAAAACATACTGAAGATTGAAGCAAGATTCTTCTGCTAAAGAACTTTGGTTTTGGGCAAGCTGAATCACAACAGCACCAACAGGAATGATACAAAAACTTACTCAAATTAGAGGGCTACAGCAACTTATCACAAGAAAATTAACCAGCAACTGTAAACCAATGCCTTAAGAACTTTCTTGTTTAATGTAAGCTCTTAAGAAAATAGATATTTTGACTCTCAGCTGTATCCTGAGCACTGTTAAACCACCATAGAAATCATCATTTATCATGTGCAGAATTGCCAAGGCCCGTCCCCTAAAATGTACTACAGGAACTTCATGTACTAAAAGTAGCAGATCTAAAGTTTTTAAAAAATACTGGTAATTTTCATTTTTAGATATGATTGCAGTTTGCTCTGTGAAAGAAAAAAAAACCAACAAATTCACAACACCTTTATTCAAACTCAAAAGTTACTTTAACTATAAATGCTCCATTTCCCTTTTTCTCAGTAGAAGGAAAGAGAGAATTCTGTTCTCTTGAACATCAAATAATTTCAGACAGAAAAAAATCTCCAATTTTACAGGGACTCTGTTGTAGGTTTGTGGGCACAGGCTGCTTTTTAACAAATATAAATGTCACATTCATTTTGTATTTTTCTTCTGCAAAGATATTTATACATTACAAGTAATAATTAGCATATCATACTTACTGAACAAAAAAGAACCAAAGAAGCAGCCCACTAACCTCCAGATTCCAGAGTGAAAATTAATTCATATTTCAATCTACTTGCACTGTCTTCTCCCAAATGTGTGTGTTGGGATTTTCTCAATGTTTGCTCAGTGTACCTGTTTTCAGAAATCCCTACTCTCTAAGAATCAATTCTACTTGGGATCTGTTGATGGACAGGTAGTGACTTTCTTTTCCTGAAATTCTGATTACTAAGACACTTGGTAGCAGACCAGAGCAGGTACATTCTAGTACCAATGCAGTGTTATTTTCTGCAACTGAGTACACTGAAGCCTAGTCTGTCATTTGGTCTCTACAGCAGCTTCCAGCAGTTAAATTCTATTTTTCCCAGCATGAAAATATTAAAACTAGAAAACCTGTCGAAGAAAATCTACTTTTGGCTATCAAATGAAAAAAAAAACAACCCTGCAAACTTCTGTGCACTGTCTCATAAAAAGAGGTTTTTCTGCTTTATTTTTTTCCAAGTCTGCCTTGTCAGTAGCAAGAAAACATGGGCACAGCAGAGCCACCCTAAACACAGAGAAGTTTTTGCCCCTGATTACAATGACCATAGAAGCCCTCCCTGGACTACAAGACTGCCCAGTCCAGAGTTGTGAGCACACAGTGCAAACTGATAAATGCAAAGTGATGGCACTCTTCTTCTCAGCCCTTCCCAACCAGGCTGAATAAACCACTGGCATACTCTTCACCCACCTGTCACCAAATATCTGGATGATAAAAATTGCTTCTGGAGAGAGAAACAAAACTAAAAAAAACGTTCCGTTCCTAAATGCAAGGAAAAGTGTTGAGTGACTTTGCTATCAGGAACCTCTTCCCAATAATTTCTAGTCTGAGGGCTAAAGTGAGAGTTACATTGCAGCTTCTCTTACCTTTCTCCACCATCACTAGTGACCAGATTGTTTTTCTGAAGGGATCAGGGCTGCTTTTCTGCTTTCTGAACAGATGAAAAAGGTAAACCAGCCTATGAAGTTGGAGACTCAGAACAAGAGCAAATTAAAGGCTATCAAACATGGAAAGCATCAATAAATTTGGGGAAGAAGAAAAAAACAGGAAGGATTTATGTGCTAAGAAAGTTCACAAAGTAAATTTTATTGTGAATACTTGAGGGAGCATAGCTGGAAGCATTAAGCTGCATGGTGCTATGTGTTGCAACCTCTCCATTTTGACCAGAGCAGCAGCTCAACGTTTCTCAGATATCAGGAAAGAGCAATTTATCTGCATCACTGTTTCTTCACATAATGGGGTTTTATTTTCTAATTCAAAACAGGCACTTGCCTCAACTTTTAAATTAAAAAAAAAATTAAAAATTAACATTATAAAAGGATCCAGTTCTCTTGGGAAAACCCCCAAACATTCCTACCTATATAAATTTATATCTTCCCCTTTCCCTACAATTTAAGTAAGCTTTGCACTCAGAGTAAGTCTTTTCCATTTTTAAATAAAAGATGCAAGTAGTTCACTAAGATGAAGCAGTTCTCCAATGCTTTTCCTTTCATCTTACAAATTCTTTCCCACCTGTCCAACTCAAGTTTGGTGCACTTCTATCACACCAGGCACCAGAAAACCTTAGATGCAATTTCTTAAACTAAAGAAAACACTAAAATTTCACTGCTAACCTCACATTATGTCTGCTGCCTTTCCCTGTGAAAAGAATATGTCTTAAGAGACAAATAGTTTACTTTGAAACCTTAACATAGCTTCGATTTAAATTCTTTAAGTTTTATTTTCAGCTTTTGTGTGGCAAATCTATTTTCAAAACACTCTTAAACCTGTATATACAACTTGTTAGTGAGTTGCCAGAATACGCACATTGTATATACTAGCAGAGGCTGACTCAGGTATTTGGTTTTTATTCCTGAGTTTAATTTAGTAAAGAAAAGAAAGACTACTATTGTCACATTTACCTTAGTATCTATATCAGTCCTCCTCTAAACAGCAATCTGTCCCACCTAAGTCAGAGGCAATAAATAATGTAATTTATAATCTGTTTAAAACAGGGCAAGGCTATGTGTCAAACATTACTGGTCATGTGTCTCCTCTTAACAATTCCCTCTCTGTTCATTAGATCCAAGATTTTGGTTTCTCTAATCTGCATTCACCTTTAAAAAACTAATTTTTTTAAACTCCCTCTAAATCACAGAAAATAGAACACTGAGGTGCTGACAAATGAAATTAAGATACTGCCTTAAAGCTGCACTTAAAATTTTGATAATTCCTGTTTTATACCTCTAACTTCAGTGGGAAAGAAACAGTAATTTTAAAGGCTTTAAAAAGGTTGCCCCAGTAGCATTTGAGCTGAACATCATCCTCCTGGCCACCTTCAGAGGTCACTTTCAGCAGTCAAATTAGTTTCAAATCAGTTTTCAAACATCAGAATGGAAGGTTGATTTACCCTCAGCTGACTAGTAGTGTTTTTGTGTTTTCACTGTCATACATGCTCTATTCCCTTTGACCAATTATTATTGAGGTTCCCTGGATGGGGACTTTCATCTCAAAAGATATCAAGTTAAGGAAGATGAAACACATGATGATGACAGGTTAGTGCATGTTACAATGATTATCTGTTATCTTGCATCCTCTCTGCATTGGTCATGCTTGACTACAAGGTAATGGGCACAGAATAGAGGAGCAAACTTACAGTAACTTCACACTCATAAGCCGGATCGGGTGATAAGCCACACTTCCAGGTAGCCCATGGAATTTGTCCATAAATAAGCCGCACTGGGTGATAAGCCGCACCATTTTTAAAAAACAAGCGAGGATCCATGTGCAACAAAGTAACGAGTTAGTAACAGAATCGCTGGATCCCGGAGTTTGCTATCAGGTGCTCAATTTGCAAACAGTTTTCACAGACTTGCGAAGCCTTTAAACGCAGCGCTCTGCCTGTGCTGCGGGCCCCGGCACTCCTGCCCCGGAGCTGGCTGCCGCAGCTCTCTGCACCGCTCAAAAGCGGCAGCAAAGCACGAAGCTGGCAAAAAGTGGCGGCAAAGCAGCTCGGCTTTGCTCGAAGGCAGCAAAGCGGTGGTTCCCTCCCTGACCAGCTCGCACTTCCGGGTTGGCAATTCTCCAGAATTTGTCCATAAATAAGCCGCACCTGGTGATTAGCTGCACTTCCAGGATCGGCTCTATTCTTCAGTGAAATAGGTGCGCCTTATCAGTGTGAAATTACTGTAAAATGGTTTCATTCAAGATTTTAACAAGGCCAAACTCTACAATTGAGTCAATCCTTTAGGGGTATCTCCTACGTAATTGATGATGGTTTTACTGGTAGATCAATCCCTTTCTGAAATTCTAGGCTTATTCTATTCTCCGAACTTCTTTCCCTAGGCAAAGACACGCGGCAAACTTCCACTGGAAAACTACCCTGTCTCTTCTGCATGGCAGAGCACAGCTGTGGAATAAAAGGGCGTGCTCTCTTTGAAGTCTCATTATTAGCACTTGTATCTGGTAAATTTAGCTCTCCCTCCTGCACAGCTCTAGTGATCATGCTGTGTATTTCCATGCCTCTTGCTTGTCTGTACCAGTTGTCTGGCTGGTGCTCTCTCTCACGTGCCCCAAAGGAGGAACCTCCCAAGCTATCTGGTTTCATCATCCCTGAAATCACAGAAGATTTAAATTCAGATGACTGTGGTCATAAAACTGAAGACTTAAGTTGTTTCTCTCCTCTCCAAAGTGGTCCAGTTCCAAGCTGTTTTACAGGCAGTGACCCTGTCGGTGTCACTTCTGCTGCATGTTCAGCTCACTCCAGGTACACAGAGCCTTCCACACAAGCTGCCTAACAACTGCGGGCAGGGAAGAAAACACATCACCTATCATTTGTTTTGTAACGAAGTATCACTTGATGTTAAAAAAGATCTTATGAAACAATACAAGATGTGCCTTTTAAGATTGCCATTGCTCCTAAAAACAATTAGCATGTAGAAACAGCAAGACAGAGTAATGAAAGCAATCACACACATGACTAAATGTTAAAAACAACTAACAGGAAAGGAAGCTGGTGTACACATCAAATTCCTGGTTACAGCCTTAATGAGGCAGGCTTGAAAAACACCCCACTGCACTTCTGGACAGAAACAGCTACGAGGATATAGGAAGGGGAGAAAGCTTAACAACTCAAGTTTTGTGAACAAGGTGAGGATTATTGATTTGGGGTTTATGAAGACTTTGAATCTCGGCATGTTACACATTCAGCCAGGCCCAGCCTGTGCAGAACTGCAGGGATAAGGAGTGATAAGGAGTGATAAGCAGTAGTAACGATCATTGGCATGGTCTGCACTGGGACAGCACAGCGCACAGCAGCTCCAGCCACAGCTCGAGGCCTTGCTTTCCTGGCTGCTGCACAAACACAAGAAAATGACAGTCCCTGCCCCAGCAGACACACAGGGAAAGAAAAAAGAGACCAGTAGGGGCACAGGGAAGTGACATCAGAGTGTTTCTCAACTTGTGGTGAGATCCATGTACACTCGCCAAAGGCCACCGACAGGACACTTCTCATTAATGAATGAACACATGGCTGCAATTGCACAACTATTCAACATCCTCCCTACACCCACATCTGAGAACTTCCATCCAAAGGGTTAGACTTCCCACCTTCAGCAGACTAGTGCAGGACACTCAACATTAAAAGAGAGAGTGCTTGGGTGTTTTCATTCCTGCTGCTCATCTCAAGGAATACATCCTCACTCTTATGACTCACTGGATTATCATTTGGATGGTGAGAAGATGAGCAGCAGGTTACAGTCGTGTGGCTTCTATCAATTCCTTCATGGCCAGAGGCCTCAGATTACAAGTTTATTCTTTCCAAACTCAGCCCACTGAGCCCTCAAGCAAAGGTCACCCATCATGTATTCCACACATGAATTTTTAGGTTTCTTCTATTTAAGTAAAAATTTCATTAACTAATTTTGGTCTTTGAGTTCTGCTTTTAATTTGGCATTTCATGAAAAGATCCAGAAAGATTTTCTTTGAAGTTAATTATTTTCCTTCTCCCTTATCTTTCTAGTCCTAAAATATGAGGGGAAAAAAATCTTTATTTCTCCTTCTTTGGAAAAATGTCTTAAGCTTTAATCATTTAATCATTGTTGAAAAAAAAAATAAGCCTACATCTGTTCCTAATTTTCAAATAAACAGTAAGATGGCAAAGATTTCACATCAAAATGCTTGCAGATCTGAGGAACAAAACCTAGAATCTACCTTGTGGCACTACACTCCCTTCTAGCCTCTAACTGCTCAATCAACTACTGATCTATGCTTGCACATCCAAGTGAAATAGTGGGTAAGGTAAACTCTCAATTCACCTGCTCTTGGTACTCTGACAGGCTTACAGTATAAACCTCAGTCATGGAGTTTTTTCTCTTGCTTAACTGCTACAGCCAGTTCACAGTGACACATTTCCCAAGGAGCAAGAGCTTGTATAGTTCCATAAGCACAGAGAGAGCACACAGGAAGTCTTTCAGGAAAGCTATTCAAGAGTAAACAAACCAAAACAACAACAAACCCCTTACCTCACCACATTCAGCACTATCACTCTCATTTCTATTAAGAACTGGAAATCTTTTTAAAAACTCAGAAAACTCTGCATAGCTGAAGAACAGAAAAATTATTGTAGTAATTTACACTCCTAAGAAGATGTTCAGGTTTTTAACCAGAGGTGTTCAGTGCTGGTTTGGTATCCCTGACTTAGCAGGTATGAGACAAGACCATGTAAGGAGATGCAGCTTCTGCAGCCAGGGTTGAAAGCTAAACAAGAAGTGCAGTAGCTTCTAAAAAACGTATTACACTAACCATAAAGGATGAGATTTGGCTGCTTAACATCAAATGAGTTTATACAAAAACAAAACAAAAGAACCTTTGTGCACAAGGCTCACTTCCAGCCATTAGACTTAGAAAGTTTTTATGAACCTAATGCAGGAAAAAGAACAAGCCCCTTTTGCTTCACACCATCACTACTGCCCTGGCCAATGAAATAAACACTTTGGAAAATGAATGAAAATGTTGCAAGGAGATGACGATCACTGTTTCATGTCTACTTGAAGCCTGTACAAGCCTGTCTTCTAGTTGCCATAAATGTTCCCACCACACACAGCATCCCTTCCCTCTGTCACCAGGGTCTGTAGCAGTACAATGAAGTGAATCTGAATTCTGATGTCTGTCCTCCCTAAGTCAGGTTACTTTTAGCCTGGATTAGGTCCCTGAAGTAGCTGATTGACTCGGCTAACAGGAATGCATATACTCAGGCAAGGAGGTGTAAGCATGGCAGCCAGGGTAAGAATTCTTCAATATGACAGTCTAAAAAGTAGCAGTGAAAGCATGCCCAAAGCTTCCCTCGCGCAGCCACTTGTGTACAAGTCCCATTCATGCTCTGAACTGACAGAGCACAAACTCTCCCTTGTCCAGAGGCTGTTCAGAGACATGGCTGTAACCACACCTGCCCCAGTAACTCCCCTTCTTCCTGGGAAGAGCAACTTCAGCTCAGCAACTGATTGAACACAGGAGTACACTGTCATGCACTGCAACCAAAGGCATAAGGGGCTCACAGCAAGGGGGGAAACCTGCTTTAGTCAATTGGAAGTTGAGCTGATGACTGAACCTTGAATAGCCATGCATACCTGTGGTCCACATGAGCAAACAAAGTCACTGAACTTACCCTGGTTAAAATTATACCCAGCTGTAAAACAAAAACCTCAAATAACCCTGGATCTGGTATGAAATGTCTCTTGTGTCCACCTTAAAGGTCTAAATGAATCTTTCACTCTATGCCGTGACTTCCATTTGCCCAGACGAGCCACCACTATGCATGGTATTGAAATATTTGTATTAAAGTGCTCCCTTCTTTAATTCACACTTTTTGTTTCTCTATGTAAGTGTGTATGTAGGCCAGCCTTTAATATTTTTTTCATGCTTAATCAAAGCCTTGTGTGTGAGGACACTGCCACACAATAACTTGGTACTATTCAGCCAAATTAGAACACCCTATGTTCAGCAAACAAGAAGTATGTGAAACAGATTTTACAAATCTATGACATACACGTCAGAAATATTTCACATGTGATTTTAATTTCAAATTTTTGATGATTCTTTTTCTCTGGAAAACAATGCTCTTGACCAGATTGACTTCAACAGCGCAGAGCATACAAGACACTCTAATGCACACATGCACTTCCACAGGAAAGAAAGAATTAGAGCAACTAAGAGTTCAATAGCATTCACTGTCAGCTTTTACATACTGATAAAGAACCCTTGGAAAAGAACATTTCTGCACATACAGCAGTTCGACAGCACTGCAAAACCTACCTATACCCCCTGTGCTCTGAGGAAACTTCACTCCAATGAAGTCAATGGATGTTTTGTTACCTATTGTTAAATGGTGAAATATATCCAACAGGCACTGTTCTCTTCAATTTTTTAAACACCCAAGACACACCTCTGTATTTGAAAAGAGGGGAAAGAATTAAAGGTCTCTCAGTTCCTCACTCAAAAAATACTCACTGCTTGGATTAGCCACTAAATTAACTTCAGCTGTAGAGAAAATGACTCATTAAACAGAACAATCAAAAATTTCACTGGAGAGAAGGGGAGGAGGTAAGGAGAACTTTAACCTTCCTCCTCTCCTGCCAAATAAATGACACAGTAGTTTGAAAAAATAAGCAGAATGCAGTAACACTTCTCAATAAATAAGGCTAAAAACAGAAAGAGTTAGAAAACTGAAGAAGAGGGAAAAATCAAAGCCAAGCTACAGACAACTGTAGCAGCTCTTGGAGCACTTTAATGTTATAACTGTACCCAAATGCATCCGGAAACATTGCGTAGAGCAGCAGAAAGGCTGAGTTATCTTTAAGAGGCTACTTCTTAATGTAGATCATAATGTCAGAAGTTCAACAAATAGTTAAAACAAAGTTCTGTTTGTACAACAAGGCATCTGCCAGACAACAGACATCCAGTTTTGTAATACACCACTGGGGACAAACATGCAAGAGATGTTTCAATAAAAGAACAAAAGTTTTCTTCCACACACTCAGCTAAATTGCTGTGAGACCAATAGGAAATGTTTTAGGGAAGCTGATGTTTCCTTCTATCACAGCCAGTTACTAACTGAATATTGAAGTCAGTTACTTATTGAATCCTCCTATAATCACTAAATTTGACCAAGCATTGGGGGCAGAAAGGTGGGAACCCTGCCTGTTTCCCATATGACATCTTGAGTAACTGTACCAGAAGGTCTGGAAGACAGCTGCATGAAGTCATTACATATATTTTTCATTTTCACCTGAAAATATTTTCCACATATATATGACCTTATCTAAACTAGAAAGGCTGATCTGTCAGTGTGGATTTAGGTTTTGGCAGAAAATGTTTGTTTGAGAAGATGACTAACACAGCTAAACTAGCATGAATACTAAAGCAGCAAGGACAGGTTTGGCAGCAAAAGATGTCTTTTCTCAGATATAGACTACCTAAACCAACACAAACCATAATTGAGAAGTGGGTTTTTTTTTCTAACAGTATAAATACACTTATACTATACTCCTACTTCAAAGTAGCACCTCCAGGGTGAGTGGAGAAGCAAACCCACTTCCATAAACTCTCTCAGATTCTCACCCAGTACACCTGCAAAGTACACCCTCACCCTGGGCTGAGGGACTGGAGCTGCAGTGGTCAGGATCACAACCCACTAAAGACACAGTTTCACAGCAACCCTGTGGACAATCTCAAGACATAGCTTCTGCAGCAGGCAGAAGCAGTAGTAGTGTAGGCCAAGTCAAGCGCGGTTTCAAGGGCAGTGTAAGGCACTAATCACATAAGGTATTCTACTTGAAGTTTTGCTGCCTGAAAGAATATAGCAGATGAGGTTTCACAGCTGGTTTTAACCAAACTAGGAGCTAGCTCTTGTCTAGAGAAATGGTTCCAAATTTCCACCTAAATATGTTCCCAGGTACTCCCCAGGTGATGCCAAACACAACTCTCCAAAGGAATACATGTCCAAGGATTCAGAAACAACAGCCTCGACTCCCATTTCTTTAGGATGATGGTAAACCTATGTCCTGCATTCTGCTTCTGAAGTGCAGTGATTGCCTCTACTTACTGAGGGTCTCCCTCGCTTTAATTCTGTCAGATGTACCTGCATGAACTAAGCCTAAGGAATCAGAACAAAGTCACAACAATGGCAAAAGCTGCAAGTATCAGCCAAGGATATGCAGATAAAGCCAAGGAAACAGATTCCAGACAGTGACTTGTATCACCCTTGACTTCATAAAACCGAAGCAAAATTTTTCAAAAAGTTACAGTGAAGAACAGTAAACTACTACAAGAGTGCATCAGTTAAAAACACAGATTGGAAACAGGAGTCCTGTAATGTAAAGGCTACCATTACATGTTCTGTATTCCTCTTTTTTTCCCTATATATAAAGCAATCCTGCTAATAGTCTTTTGCTCTTACCTGTTCCTTCAACCCAAATGCAGATGCTGAAATGCAACCCAAATCTATGATTAACATCACATGAGTTATTTGAAAAAGGAATAAAAGCTGATGAGCTACTATAAGAAACACAGAAGTAAACAAGCTTGAATCTAGGCAGACCAAACACTGCCAATCTTCATGAGAAGTTTTGGAAAAGATGAAATAACCAAGGTAGAAGATAAACTAGATGTTGAATTACTGATAATTTTGTAGCCCTTTTGAGCTAACTCATTACTACAGCTAATTAAAATTAATAGGGTTTCACTATTAATTCAAACAGAACAGTTAGTAACAGCTTCCAGAAAAAGAAAAGAAGAAAAACTGTTAAAGGGACACATTCTCAATTGAGGCATGCTGCCCTAATCCCACCAACCTCAAGTAAGTACAGCAATTTACAACAACTGGAGATCCCTCCCCTTCCTCACCTAGGTGAAAAATAATTCCTAGCCCATTCATGTAGAAGGATCATTCAAACTTTCCTCCAAAATATGCCTACACAAAACACATTATATGTTAGAGAAATTTTTTTCCTCTAACAATTCTTGGCACATCAACACTTTTCACTGCTGCAATCCCACAATGTTATCAGCACAAGGCTTCATTCATACCTATGTTTAAAATTTTATAACAGCCTATCAAGCTAAGAGATTATGAATCATTCAAGCCATTAAAGTCCAATTACATCAACTGAAATCTGAGCTCCCCGGCATTATTCCAATTTCTCTTTCTGTTCACTCAGCCCCTGTACCCCTTCCTACACAATTTTCCCTTCTCTAACCTTGTGAAACTTCCCTAACAGAAGACTCAGGAGCTGACCAATTTACACAGCATGCCTGTCACTCTTACCCTTCAATACATTTAACCACCACTTTTCTGTATTTGTGTTTTTGCCCTTTCCTCTCCACCACCCAGCTTCCTATCATTTCATGGATTGTCTGCTCCTGCTCCTCTGGGTCAGACTACATCCTGTATCCAGGTCCTTTCTGCACCTACCCTTCACTTCTGCATCATTATATCAGTTCAAATACATTTAATTATCATGTACATACTGACACTTAGCTTCACGGTGGATTAATTCAAATTAAAGTGCTTAAAATACTCAAAGTTAGATTAGCAAATGAGGAAATTTTTTTTTAATGTCCTTAATGGTCATTCTCAAACAGCAATAACCACTAAATCATGATGATCTGCAATATAACCTTTTAATTTAGCATTTAATATAGTCCCTAGTTAGACAATACTACTAGTGTATATTTATGCAGATTCTTGACATGAAATTAGCGACCAATACATGTCACTGTTTAGTAGCTGGTTAAATTTCATATTATGACTTTTCAAGCTCTGTTTGAATGAAAACAGAATGAAAATCCCTGAACACCTAATGAAGTTACTTAACAAAATAAATGCTGCATTTAAAAACTCTTTTTTTCTTTTTTTTAAGACTCAGCTCTTTTTAGTAGGTGAAATTGAATGAACTTGTGGAATTCAAAATTTCTGATTTTGTAGAGTTCTTTGAGGTTTTTTACTAAAAAACTTAAGAAATGAAAGCTGTTCCCCCATCTTTTCTGTTGAGCTCATTCGGTTTTGAAAAACATTAGGCTACTTACACTAAAATGAAAATAAATTTCTCTGGGTATCTACCGAAGCAGCGCTGTTCTCAGAAATGAAGTTTTGGCACTTCAAATCCCACCCATGTTCACTAGAGCAATGGGTTTATTTCCTCTAAAATTTGGTAGTGACATTGAGTGAAAGTTCTGTCTTAATTTAGGTAGTATTAATATATTACAGCATACTTAATCCTGAACACAGGTTTATTTTTGAGAAAGCAAGACAAAAATTACATCAACCTGAACCACCCCACCTTCTCAACCTCAGCTTGTCTTCTCCAGGGATGTGCTACCACCACCTCAGGGTCAAAGCAGAATTTAAAAGAAATGTAAGTATTTGCTTTTTTCCTGGGAAAGCACTAAATAGGGAACAGGGGAAAAAGAGAGGATGTTCATATGGGGAATTGCATCAGTATAATTAGAGAGTTTTAGCAAGCTGGTAAATGTCTTCGTAGCCAATCCCTTCACTCTAAAGGGTATTTCCTAATTAAAAATATGCACCCCATTTTCCAGAGCCTTCCTACTGAAGAAATGTCTCACCACTGCTGCCCAATTAGATCAAATTGGGTGGCTGGCTCTTTTTGTTGTGTGCATGATAATACAAAGACTCTCCAAGTTCCTGCTCAACAAAGGCTTGTGTGAAACAGGCTTTGAAGACACAATAACATTCCTCTTGCGAGTTTCAAGCCCGGAGGCTAAAAGCACCAAGTAACTATTCATTCTTCCATCTTGAGACACATTCCTAACCTAGTTCAAAGGCCTGAAAAAACATGCCCTAGCTACATGCCTGCACACCTTCAGCAGGGCTTTTCCCTTCTATCACAGCTTGCTGAAGAAAAAAGTTTCATACAGAAAAGAATTAAATACATCTGAGATGTATTCAAATACATTTGTTTCACTTTTAAGAACTCTTAAATTTTTAAAGGATTCAAGACTGCCTTGCATAAGAATTGATCAGCTATATTAATCCATTGAAGAGTAAAGTTCACCATTTACATGTTTAAAGTACAATGCAAGTGCATCCCTTCTTCAATTTCTGCTCCCAAGAAGCAGCTGTGGGAAGAGAGTGGGCAGAGCAGCTGGAAAAGGACAAGGGATGATCTGGAGCTGTTTGGATTCCATCACTGCTCTTTTATTTCATTTCATCTGCCTCGGTTTTGATCTCAAATTGGTAAGATAGATGTAAATCACACATGGCTATCCCCACCCCTATCAAGATATGCAAGGCATTCAAGAATATTATGCATCATGTTCACAAGATGATGATAAAGTCAACAAAATACAAGATTATTTCCAAAATATTGACACTAGAACAAATATTAACCTTTAACAAGAAAAAATATTTACAGTTTTCAATATACAGCTTCCTAAACAAACTAAATTCCTCTTTATACATTTTATTTTGCTGTTTCTCAGAAAGCTGAATGCAATTATGCATAGAACGAGGAAATATAAACAATTAGTAAAGAATAGCTAGCCTAACTACAGTTACCATTTCATGGTATGGAACCAGCACACAGGAAGAGTGGAGGAGGCAGACGGGAGTGAAGCCAGGCAAGGTGGGACCCCCTACCCTTTGCAGGAAGGCAAGCTGCTCACATCTGCCCAAAGCTCCTGCAGGACCCCGTCCCAGATGTGCCAGCCAGCCTGCTTTTTGGGATTCCTGAACCACACACAAGAGATAAAAAGTTTCCTTTACTAGCAATAGTTTTCAGTATACCTAAACAAAGATTTCCTTACCTTTATTTCATTTTATATCTGCAATCAAGCAATTAACTATTTAGTACTCCTGAATTTTCCTTTTTAATTTTGAAAGAGAAACAATTTTTTTGAATTTTGTAGTTTAGTTGACACTATTAAGAAAAAAAAAACAACTGCAATCTGCAACACAGAAAAGTGGACCAAATGCTAAAAATACTGTAACATAGCAAAGCATGAACATGTAGGGAACATGTGACACGAAGGGATGGTACAGTGTGCCCATGCTTTGCAAGCAAAGAAGTCAAGAAGAGAAGCAGAGTAAATGTAACAGGTTAAAGAAAGATAATTTTTTCAATTTTAATGATACTGATTCCACCAGTCTAGAATACATTTTTGTCCTTCTAAAGATTTCTATTAGTCTATTTAACTTTCCCCAAATGCAAATGGTTCAGTTTGAATTTACCATCACTGCAAAAAGCTGAGTATTGTTCATTTTTCCCTTCATGTAGCCATGGCACAGATCTTCATTCCCATCAAAACAAGGAATGCATCACCTTACTGACATCCAAGAATCATTTTGAATCCTGTGGCAAGCTGAGCTGCCTTACCTCTTTCAAGGGCTACACAGCTGAGCTACCTACTGTTGGTCATTTCCAGGAAATACAACTGCATTATGAAAGGAAAATCTTTGTGGATAAATTCCAAAATAGGAAAAAAAGTAAGATAAGTAAACAACTTGTTAGTTTATGTCCTCATTACTATATAACATTCTGCTCCACAGCTGCCCTATTTGCTATTTTAAAGCAATTCAAAAATTGTGATCACGAATTGCAAGAGAGGAATCAATAATCACAACAGTACAAACTCTTCTAAGGAAACAAAAATTAATCCCATTTTTCAGAGACCACTCAGCTAACACCACCACCACTTACCTACAGCACCTGCGTGAATCAGAAGTGGAACAGCCACCATCGTTTCAGCAGAGTACCTCCATTTCTCTGGGTATCACCACAGACACCAAGTACCATGAAAAAGCCCATTGTACCATGCAGGGAAAGCTGCAGACTTTACAGCCCTATGAGATGGCAGGCACGGCAAAGGACACTCTGTTACACATGTGGCTTCTCCAGCAAAGAAAGAAGTTCAGTATATCTCCTATTTTAGTATCTGTGTGAAGGCTCTAGCATCACAGCTGACAGTGAACTCCCAAACTCTTTGTCAATCACTTGCACAGGAACCATCAAGCCAAACTAGGAATTACCAGAACACCATTGTCTCCTTGCTCTAGCAACTTTCAAGATACTTCAGCGAAGTGCCTAAGCATCACTTACTTGGACACCAGCACTCCCCTGCAGCACATACAGAAAACTTCCAAGCTCCAAGTTTGTCTCTGAAGCCAACCCTGTCACTCATTTGCTGCTCTCTAGGGGTTAAAATTCTCTTTTCTAACACAGCAATCTTCTCTTCACAATGAAGGCCAGCTGGTTGAAGATAAATTACCATCCAGTGTTTAATCTAAAAGATTCCCTCACTGACATGCACCAGCTGTCACTTGAGGTGTCTTTGCATCTCTCACACAGCACAGGGCATGGGAAGCTCAGGTCATACCTGAAACAAGTGGCAGCTCCACGCATGATGTTTCAAGCTCCCCACCTCCCTTCCATTCCTTTGCAGTCACTTACTGATACACTGACACACAGAAGACCTCAGCTGAGATATGCTGTAAGAGGAGAAACAAACTCAATCTTCTACCTCCCATGTACATTCCTTGAGGTTCTTTTACTCTCCCAATGAAGACACACACAACTCTCGGCACAGCACTTACATAAACGCTGCTGCTGATGCACAGACATGCATCTTGTGAGGAGCATGATGGGAGGGTTTGTTTTGGTTTGGTTTTAATTCCACAGTTCAGTGAAGTAAGGGCAGAAGGAACCTATACAATCAGAGTGGCTTAGTCTCCTCCACTCCAGCTTCAAGCTCTTTATTACTTCAGGGAACTGTGTCATTGAAGGAAAGCTCCCATGCACAAACTACTTAAGTATTTTACTGACTGGCAAACCCAGCTTATGGAGTTCCTACCCTATAGTTATGTCTTAACAAATATTTGTGCACCACACTGAAAGCTGGATGGCTGAAACTAGACAGGAACCAAGGCTGCTAGTTAATTCCCACTTTTTCTATTCACACAGATTCTGTATTTCAAAGGAAGCATATATAATCTTTAGGTGCCTTAGTGGTTAAAAATGTCCCAACCTGCACAGGTTGGAGGGGATGGGCTGACGCAGAAGAATAAACACAGTCAATTAAAGCTGTAGATGTTCCCAGACTCCACATTCCTCCATTATATAATACATATCATTATGGAGTTCAAATGTGCAAGTACACTTCAACAGCTCTACTAGCTGTGAAGTGCACAATGTCCTCCTGAAGCATATACTACTCGAAAATTTAACAGGTCATTTCTTCCACATTTCCAGCTTCCAAAAAAATAGAATTTTACACCAGTTGACAAAATGTGCACAGGTACATCTTCTGTGATACAGCATGGAACAGTACATTTCACCTTCCAGCTCAGGTGGCTGACATCAGATCCTCTAACTAGACTCCCAAATTATTACAAGCATTTGAACACATGCAAACTTCCATTGTCTCATCTACCTGATCAAAAATTACTCTGAAGAAAATACACTTCACAATTACCCAAGGTTAAATCTCTAATAATAGTCTTCAGAGAACATGACCTAGATATGTCAAACATGATCAGAGAGACATATATCAAGACATCCTTCAGTTAGTTAAGAGTGCCAGGCTTACTTAAATCTCCTTTATCTGTTCACACCTTGGCTTTTGTTAAATTTCACATCATTTCTGTAAGCAGACAGTAAAGCTGTTAAACTTGTGAATCTTTTTTTAAAGTTACCAATGTCTCTCTTTTTCTATCCCTATTTCATGTAGTCAAAATAATAATCACCATTTATCAAAGCCCCAGAATTATGTAAAAATAGTATAATGCTATTCACTTTTATGAACAGGTACTCTAACACATCAGATCACGTACAGATGACCAAAAGCCAGCTTTGCCACTCTGACAAATTAGGAATTCAGACATATTTGTCAGTATTAATATATTTGTTTGCAGCTCTTACCACAAAATGAAAACCATATCTGCTGTAACAAACCACAATACCTTTGTCATTTGAAGTTTTCTTTTACAATATATTCTTTAAATATAAAAAAAAGGCAAGAGAATCTACACTTACTAATCCAAAAGATAAATTATTAAAGTAATGAACCCAAGTAAAATTTATAATTGTCCAAGTAGTAGAGTGTAAAGAAGAAAATGCTGCAGTTATAAAACTCAACGTGCACATAGTTCCCATTTTATTGTATGCCTTTTATAAAATCAAAGGGTTTTAACGTTAAAATTCACTCATTCTTACTTATCTTCTATTTAATTCAGACTTGTATCTGTGCTTTACTGCTGTGGCAGGGATACTACAAGACAAAGAATTCAGGAAAGAAGAGCTGGAGGTAAATTCTGCTTGCCTTATTAAGCAAATCATCCTGTTAAGGTCAGCAGAATATCCAAATACTATAAAAAATTTAAAATCCAATAACAAATAAGGAATACGTGTACTTCCTAAGCAGAGTGTCCATCCCTGTAATAAAGATCAAAAAGAAAAAAAACAGAAGGAAAAAACAGAAAACTGCACTGCCATGCAAAATGAGCACCTCTAGAACAAACTTGTCCAGATTCTTCACATTTCTCTGTACTCTTCCTCAAACTTTCAAATATCACCATCCCAGCTGCACTCAGATCACAAACATCTTGCAAGCAAGTCTGTCTACATCCCCCTGCAATAGTTTCTGTGTCCCCCAAGTAACTTCTCTCTCATTTCCACCTCCTTCCCCTCCCAGTTCCTGCAAGTGCTCCTCAGCCCATACCTCAAGTTCCCCATTATCTTATGTCAGCACCCCCCAGTCTCTCCTAGTCACAGCACAGGACCCATGCCTTCTCCTCCTTTTTCCTCTCATCTTTTGAAGTATTTCTTAACTCTGTCAACCAAACACAATAATTAGCTTTCACTGAAACATGGCACAAAGGTTAAACCTAAAATCAAATTCATTTTGGAAAATAACACCTATTTCTCTTCCATATCACCGGACACCAAAATTATTCTTAAAGTTTATGTAACTTTGTTCACACAATAATCAGTACTGAACAGATTCATTTCAGAGCTTCAATAAACTGGGAACAAAACCTCCACTTTCTTCACAAACAAGCTATTATACAGTTACTCATTCAAAAGAATATTTGAGTACATTTACTTTCAGTACTTGCACTCATGTAATTAGGACATCATGAAAATCGTACAGTCCTAGTGAATATAAAATTTTAGCCATCATAAAGTAGTCCTGAAACAATGCAATATGCTGAAGATATTGGTCAAATAACACTCCCATTCCACAGCTGCTTGCTGCATTTAATTCAAGAGTTATAATTCTCTATTTACAAATGTTATCTAAGGAAATTTATGATCTCCCTATAGTTGCTATTAAAAATCAGCATTGTCCTCATCCTGTAATGTCCTGTTTCATTTTCAAATTTAAACCACATTCAAAAACCAGTTTAAACACTGACTAAATGTGAAAACCATGCGCTAAAGATGTCCAGGCAGTACCTCATAATCATATGAATTTGTTTATAAATCATTCTGTTTCAGGTTTTAAGCCAGGAAAACAAAAGAGAAACACCTAAATCCATTAATTATAAACCTGTGGTCTTGTTAAACAGGAGAACTGCAAATATGCAAGTATGTGGAGACACAGGCTCAATTCTGGCAAATAATTAGGTATGGGGAAAAACTGGTGTGTGCATACAGCCAGAAATGCACTGTTTTGTCTACAGTAATACCCATAAAGCATGAAAAACTTCCATAACATGCTGGTATTTACCTTGGTGCTGACCCAAAACTACAGAAACTTCTTCAGTTTGGGAAACACACCCCCAGAAACATGTCCTTAATTTAACTGTACAAGTCTTGTTTTGGTACCCTTGTGGGTTTCTTCCAACTCAGGATATCCTATCATTTTATGAATTGCTGTGTTCTGTTGATCCACCTTAAGTTTTAACTTGAGAAAAAGAACACAACGATTGAAAACTATGAAAGAAATTAATTAAAAAAGCAAGCAGTGTCCCAACAAATATAAAACCCAGGTATATAGTATAAGAATGACACAAGTAATTTTCTGTTTACCATCATGTGTATTTTCATGAGAACCACACAAAAGTTTAGTTCTACCCTTAGAAGTGTTTTGCTTTAACTGGATACAGGGAAAAGGTCTAACAATCCTATAGATGCCCTTGTGCTGAATTCCCATTGTACTGTTTTCCATTTTCTTACATCACCAAAAAACCCCAAACCACCCATGCAGTGGGTGAAACAGTTAGCATCAAAGCCAGAGTGAGCCAAGTTACCACTTGCTTACACTACACATATTCTATTCTGTGTTATTAGCACTTATACATTCAGGAGTTCTCAGAGTCATCAACAAAATGGAAATTAAGCTTTGAAGCTTTGGAGATCAAAGCAAGATAGCTGGATTCATTCTACTATCCTGCTACAGCATTTCCTGTTTCTCCAGAGCCAATATCTAATGGTTTCCTTTTTGGAATATCTTTTGACTAAATACTCAGAATACAAGCTATCAGCAGTTCATTTTCAAAACCCCTGATCATTTGAGGAGCCTTCTCACAGCAACCCCAAAAGCAGGATCCACAGCATATCCACAACATCTGTCACCTGTTGTCTTGGGTTTGTGTGCAGGGTTTTGGTAGCAGGGGGCCACAGTGGGGGGTTCCTCTGAGAAGCTGCTGGAAGGTTCCCCCATGTGTGATAGAGGCAGTGCTAGCCAAGATGGACCTGCTGCTGGCCAGGGCCAAGAATTGCCACTGACAGTGGCAGCACCTCTTGGATTATGTATTTAGGAGCAAGAAAAAAAACACAACTGCAGCCAGAGAGAGGAGTGAGGATATCTGAGGCCACTAAGATATAGGAAACTACTCTGCAGAGGAAGTAGCAGCAGAGTCAACACGCAGTGAACTGGCCAAAATCCCCATTCCAGTACTCCCGTGCTGCTGGGAGGGGTGGGAGAAAGTGTTTTAAGATTCAGTTTTTATTACTTATTATCCTACTCTGATTTGACTGGTAATGAATGAAACTAATTTTCCCAAGTTGAGTCTGTTTGGCCCACAACAGTAACTGATGAGTGATCTCTCCCAGCCCTTATCTTGACTCATGAACCTTTTGTTATATTTTTTTTTCCCCTGTCTATCTGAGGAGGAGAGTGATAGAGTGAATCTGGTGGGCATTTGGTGTCTAACCAGGACCAGCCCATAACAAGTGTGCATGCAGGCAGGAGGAAAATGCCTTAGGGCTAACACTGCTCTCTCCCCTCAATTTTTCCATGTCATGGGCTAGTGTTTCCCAGCACAACTTGGCAACTGCAGCAACGTGGACTTCCAGCTACAGCATAAAAGGCCACTCATCAGAGGATCCAAGCACTAAAGAGTCACCATCTAGGCTGGACACACACAAACAGTACTCAGTTCTAGAAAGCAGAGGTAAAAGTTAGGGCAGGAGAGCATACAGAACTGCACCGAAACTACAGTACAGTAATTTCACAATTATAAGCCGCACCTTTTTCATTGAAGAATCCA